>JALIGW010000001.1:35926358-36063858 GCA_023053685.1 Diadophis punctatus similis | reverse complement strand
GCAATAGCAGAAACTCACACCTCATTCGGCAACATTTACCATCTGCACAGCAGTCATTGGGTAGGGAAAGAGGACGGGAAATAGCACAGCATCTTGCAAGTTCAGCTACATCTGCTTGCAAGCACTTCCAATGAGGTCAGGATACATCCTCCCACCTATTCAGATTTATCTTAGGGTTCAGAGGAGAAAGGACTGACATGTGACTGTGTCACTGTATCAATATTAAATTACATGTGGTACAGGGCTGGGTTCTGGTTTTCTTTGCTGCTGGTTTGCTCCTCGATGCACCCTGCGCGTTCGTGCATGTGCAGTGCTAAAAAACCAGCTTCTGCGCATGCACAGAAGCAAAAAACAAGATGGTGGCGCCTACGGCGCCGCCAAGAGAGCCAGTTCGGGGGTGTGGCAGGCCTGGGTCACTGCCGGTTCTAGCGACCCAGGCCGCCAAGTTACTACCGGTTCCATAGAACCGGTCCGAACCGGGAGGAACCCACCTCTGATGTGGTATAAACATTTGCAGATTATCATCTTGATTTTTCCAGACTGAACCTGCACATATTTTCCCTCATAAGTAAGGACAGCTAGAATATGTTACAATATTACTAAATGAATATATGGTGGTCCCTGAATTATTACATTTGCCTGGGATGATAATAGCTATTGGTACTACAATACCAGAATTATCCAGTTTCTGCTCTATGCAGGCAGGGGTGAAATTCAGCAGGTTCTGACAGGTTCTGGAGAACTAGTAGTGGAAATTTTGAGTAGTTTGGAGAACCAGAAAATATCACCTCTGGCTGGCCCCAGAGTGGGGTGGGAATGGAGATTTTGCAATATCCTTCCCCCAGGAGTGGGGAGGGAATGGGGATTTTGCAGTATTCTTCCCCTGCCATGCCCACCAAGCTACGCCCACAGAAACGGTAGGGAAATATTTTGAATTTCACCCCTGTATGCAGGGATAGATCCACATACGTCAGACTTCCTTCAAGTGGTAGAAATACTCTTAATTCTTCTATAGAGGATATCCAAAATGTCTTTCTAGTTTTACAGTTTTAGGGAAGTGTGACTTCACAAATATGTTTATGAAGCAGTAGGAAGGCATAAATCTTTTCTCATCACTATTTTTTTTCCACATGTATTAACTGTTTTCTGTTTCAGATATATACTGCACATATTAGGTCAGTTTTGTAGCTTTTCTTGGCATGTAGCTATTTTGCTACCATCTGCAGCCTTTGTGTGCCATTATTATATTAATTTGGGGTAGTGATTGCAGCCTACATAGTAGCATGAATTATGCCAGAAATATGTCCAGGGTTAAGTATGTGATGCTCCTTATAATTTGTAGCACTCAAAATGAATTTGATGCAGCCAGTATAGGCAAACTCATGTTGAATCATATGAACACAGATTTTTTGTTGTTGTTGTTGTAGCCTGATCTCACACATCCTCATTTGGATACATGTTTTGCTGATTCAATAAAAAATCATTAATTAATTAATTAATTTTGGGTACTGCTTTTATGGTTTGTAGAGCTGCAACTGAATGTGATTCAGCCAAAGTAGAATTATTTCTATCACTTGAAAGAAATCTGACCTCCGTTGTTCTGCTGATATAACCTCCATTGCTCTGACTAAATTTGTAACAATCCATTCTCCTTTAATTTATTGTTCCCTCTTGTTTAAAGATCAGGGTCTTTAACCTCTCTCTCTCTCTCTCTCTCTCTCTCTCTCTCTCTCTCTCTCTCTCTCTCTCTCTCTCTCTCTCTCTCTCTCTCCACATCTACCTATTTTTCTTAAAATCCTTAAAAATAAAAATAAAAACTAAGAATTAATACTTAGGATAAAGAAAAGAAGGGGGGAAACAGAAGCCAAAGCCAATGCCAAAAGTGAAGGAAAATTAGAACAAATCTATAAAGAAGTACTTTCCGATTTTCTTTATAGCTGTTAGCGATATAGATTGTAAATTAACATCTTCTCTATGGTTATACCATGATATACATTTTATATAATTTATTTTTTTCTAATAATCAAAACCATTTATCATAATTTCATTTTGCTTTTGTTTCATGCAAAAAAATCTAAAAGATGTTTCCAGTCAGAATTTAATTAATGTTCTTTTTCTGATCAAAGCTGTCAATTTGGCCATCTCCATCATCTTCACCATCCATTCCTCCTTTGGGGATTATATCATTTTTTCACCTTTGTACATATAATAATCTCCCTTCAGTTATCATTACAAAAACAAAATCTCATGACTCTTTCCCCCCAGCTCTTTATCTATCACCTCCAATAGAAAAGCCTCTGCTTTCAATTGTATATTAACTTTTAAAATCTTTTAAATTAATGTATTGTAATTGAGTCCAAAATTTTCTAGCTTTTTTGCATATTACCAAGCATGGTGAAATGTCCCCTCATTTTATATTTCTAACATAAATTTGAAGTACCTTTATACAAACTAGACAATTTTTTCCGGGCCTTCACATCTCTAGTTGATACCTCTACAATATATTTAATAAAATATAAGACTAGTCATGACAAAGTCAGTCTTGTGGCTCCAATACACATATGATAGGAATTACAAAATAAAAGAGGGATCTGTTATCTTTGTTAAAATATGAATACTGGAAGTATTAGCCTGCCAGAAAGGGTTCAACTAGCAGTTGAGAGGATTCATTATGTGAGTATCTCCTCTTCATATAGTTGATAATCCTCAGCCATTTGTTACAAAATTTCTCAGATGTATTCCTAGGAATGGAATTTTAAAGAAAGCCCAATCTACATATGCCCCTGAAAGGGAAATGATAAATTCCATGTATGGTTCTTCCCACATTACATGAAAAAATTCAACAAAAAATACTCTGTAAAGCAAAAAGATTGGCTTATGAAATGGATTTTCAGTACACTACATATACCTTGTTTTCACATTATTGGATGGAATTCAATGATCCTTTCATAGCCTGATTTAAACTGAAAGAAAATTCTTACTAATTTAAATTCTTGTTAAAATCTCTTTGGAGGATGGAAAACTTTCCACGATTTGCTATTATGCTTCTTTTCTAGACCAAGTTGCTAAATTGATTATTATAAAATTTTAATTAGCCATAATTTGTCCTTCCTTCCTTCCTTCCTTCCTTCCTTCCTTCCTTCCTTCCTTCCTTCCTTCCTTCCTTCCTTCCTTCCTTCCTTCCTTCTTTCCTTCCTTCCTTCCTTCCTTCCTTCCTCCCTCCCTCCCTCCCTCCCTCCCTCCCTCCCTTTTTGTTAAAAGTACATATATTTCAATGAATCATTTGGAAGAAATAGCCTATTTCCCTTTACTTCCATCAGTCCATGGAACATTACTACTTGTAATTAGGCTTCTGAAATTCAGCCCTGATTGGAGAGTTTGAACTGGAGAGATCTGAAGAGGGCATGATTCAGTTAAATCAAATTTGGGATTCTATTTAAAAAAAAAAGATTCATTCACAGACTATAATGAAGAAACATTAAAACACCTGCAACTGTGTCATTCTGGGGGATATTTCTTGTAAGAGTTCCTCCACAGCAACTTTTAAAAGTATTTCTCTTGTACCTTTTTTTAGGTATAGTTAGCCGGGGTCAATGAAGGAGAATAGTTCAATGCCCTACAAATTGACCATCAAAGATTAAGTCATGGTGAACCAATGCAATCTGACATATCAGCAAAGAATTAACCATATCAGCAAAGAATTAACCATGCTGGGTTGGTTTCCTTTGCTTTGCTGCCTACAGCCACTGTATCTTTTGGGATACCAAGAAGGTTATTCAAATAAATGGCTGGCAAGCTTGGTAGTTTTACAAAGGACCTCCTAGTCAGGGACAG
Source organism: Diadophis punctatus similis (assembly GCA_023053685.1). Lineage (NCBI taxonomy): Eukaryota > Metazoa > Chordata > Lepidosauria > Squamata > Dipsadidae > Diadophis > Diadophis punctatus. The sequence goes on along the minus strand of JALIGW010000001.1, from coordinate 36,060,024 downwards.
AAATCATTTGTGTTAGGGCTGTGGCTTGGTAGCAATACTTTATATGAATTTCCAGAGGAAGCAAAAATAATAAAGTAAATTGAAATAGAGATCTCAAAAAAAGGATCGTAGTAAGCGTGAAATAAATGTTATTCTCTCTGGAAGATATTATATTTGATTATTGATATCTTGAAAACTGAGATAGGTTTGTGTGGCCAAGTTTGTGGATGTAACAACAGTTATAGATTTTTTGTTGTACCATTAACAAAACATGCAAAAATACTTTTGATTGTTGCTTCCCATTATAGGCTCATTGAGCTTGTTCACAGTTTAAACGTTTGCTGTTATAGCTGTTATTATTATTGCACCTTTTTTCAGCAGCTTAACAATACCAATTATTTCCAGAACTTCCACTCTAAGAAGTAATGATGTGCATTAATTTATGACCATGCTAAAGAAGCTTAGGTAGAGGCATAGCTTCTTTTTGCCTTTCCTGTGCTATGAAAATGTCATGATGCATTCACATATTTGCTTTTTCATAACCTTTTCTTCACTGATGAGTACAAATCAATAAAATACTTATATAAACCTGGACTTCTTTTTCAGTCTTTTGCAATGAGCTTTTCAACACCCATCAAAATAAAATTCTTCATAAGTTAGAAAAGCAGTAATATCGGTCCTTAAAGTCATTGAGTCTAACCTCTTGTTCAGTACAGAAAGTCAAATCAAAGAATTTCCAACAGATGGCTGTTTGGCTGCTATTTGACCATCTTCAGTAATTGATTTCTCTGTGAAATTCTTAACATTAAGTATGGCTTCTGTGTTATAGCAAATTATTATTGATAGGAAATATTTGAAAATGAGCAAACTATTTATTTGACATTTGATGCCTATTTTTAGGTCCACCTTAGCCTGAAGTTGCATACCACTACTATCATTGGTGAATAGTGAATTGGTGATTCCAATTATATGTCATAATTACATTGTGGAATACTTTTACGGTGTAGAGTGGGACCTTCACATGAAAAAAATGAGAATATTATAAAAATAAAAACTTGTTCTTTCCAGATGAGTTTTGAAATTTGGGCAATTTTATTTTCCCGTTTGATGAAGCAACAAAAACTGTTTATTGATTTTCAGAACTGTGCTTTCTGTTATTGACTTGATTATCTGGAAATTTATACATATGGCAAAAAGCAATTATTTACTTTCTCTTTCTATTTTATTAGTTCGCATTCCAGGAAAAAAGGAAAAGGAGCCAAAAAGGAAGAAAAGAAAGACAAGAGACAGAAAGAGAAGAAATAAATAAAAAATATATTATATTTTATATAAGTTATTCAGCCCGAGTTTTAAAACATGTAACACACATACTCTATCAGCAAGTGGACCATCAAACAAATCAACCAGAGTTCTTACTCAAGGCACAAATGACCAGGTTCAAATTATCCTACTTTGGACAAATGTGACAATCTAGCTCTGGATAAGGCTCTTAAGCTGCAAGAGATGGAAGGAAATAAGATGACAGGGAACAAATTGGATGGACTCAGTTACAATGATAATGCATGCAATACACCATTGGAAAACCTGAAATATTTTTATTTCAATTTGTGTTTCAATATTTGTGTCTGTATTACAGATTTGAGGTAAAGCATGCAACGAATGATTTTTAACATTCATTTTTTTTCTAAATTCATGCAGTGACAAAGGCCTGCCTCTTACTTATTCAGAGATACCATTCACTGATACCAAGTCAAAATCTTCCATTCAGCACATACAGCAAGTTTTCTTACATTTTCTTTGTGCAGTGGTTTTGTTCTTTTGTTGCTGTTGCAGATATATCATCATTATCATCACCATCATCTTTATGAAAGAACATTTCATCATGAGGATATAACCTAAATTTGACATGGTCTAGCCCTTATACAGAGTTATTATAATAAAGAATAGCTGAAGGTTGAAATGTCTGTTTGATTAGCCTACCTGGCTTGGATGGCTGCATTGTTCCATCTTAAACGATTTTTCCTCTGTTGTGCTGGTTTCCATTTATTTGCCTGTTGATTAGGGAAGATGTGTTTGCTTTCTTCTTTGGCCTTTGCTTGTTTTTTGAAATAGTTTATATGTCTCTAATAGCTGATTGATCAAAATGCCAAGCTTCTAGAAATTATTTTGCATTTTTGGATTAGGCTTATTTTAAAAGGGGTTGCTCAGTTCAAATTGTGGTTACATTTATCTGTGTGAGTAAAATTTAAGGGTTTTTTTTTCTTTTGTTACGTTTGAACAATTTTTAATGAAAAATCACATGAGAATAAAGATCAAAAAGCAAACTGGAAGATAAACTACTATCAATAAACATAAATAAAAACATTATTAAACAAAAAAAATTTGTACCTCCCTCCTCAAAAAAAAAAAAAGAATTATATGCCTTCTGATTGTCCCCTGATGTTCATGCATGTGCCAATCAGAAAAGGGCATACAAACTAAAACAATAATATTAAAGCAGGTAGCCCAAATTGCTACAAATAAAAATTCAGTAAATCCCATTCTCTTGTGTCAAATCACTGTCAATGTTACCTAGGTTGGTAATGAACCATTTGTCTCACAATCCTAACTGGTTTATCAGTTAATTGAGATTTGGATTTTAGTAACAATTCCAGAGTACAAATAATTCAGTTGCTGAAGTTCTATGATTTATTTTTAAAGTTCATTGTAAGCAAGCAAAAAGTAAGTGGGACTAAATGCTACAGTAAATCGAGAAAAGAAGAGAGTTTTGAAATTATACCTCTGGAGAAAATTGCTTATATGATAACTGTAAGCTTTCCTGTGGCTACATAAATAGCAGCTGAGCAGGGGTGGAGGGTGGGGTGATGTAAAAGCAGAAAGATAGAATGGACCAGTGTTTCTCAATGCTGGCAACTCTAAGATGTGAGGATTTCAACTCCCAGAGTTTCCCAGCCAGCATGCTCTCTAAACTGACATTTGGTTTTGTCTAACAATTGTGTGCTATAAAATGTTATGAATGTTTTATATGCTTACATCTTTTCTCTGGTTATTTTGTTACTTTCATGTTATCATGATTTAAAGAAGAAAAGACTCTTCTCATCCCCCCTGTTTTATTTATGGCCATCTTGAGTTTTAGAAAAGGATGTGTTTGCATTTCTTCCTTCTTCTTCCTCTGGTCTTGAATTCCTACTTTCCATTTTTTCATTGTTATCCTGCTGCATATCAGTATTACTAGAAGTTTTCCCCATCACAGAAGAGAGTAAGTATTCTGGAGCTCTGCTAAGATTGACCATTACCTATTCACAAAGAATACATTGCTTAAAGTCCTTCCTATTTATGTTCTCCAACATAAGTATCTGCATTTTTAAGTGTCTGCATTTCAATAAATACCATGAATAAGCATTCTTCTTAATTACTGTAAATAGTCCAACTTCTTGATACCTAAAAACTTATCAAAATGATCCCTCTGTCATTGTTTATATGATTTTCTTTCCTTTGTTTACAATGTCTTATTTAAGCAAAGATATTTCCATGAATATCTTTACGGTCGCAAATTCGAACTTGTAACAGACCACAAACCACTACTGGGTCTACTCACCGGCAACCAACAAACACCACAATACATGTCGCCCAGGATGATGTGCTGGTCTATTTTTCTGTGCAAATAAAACTACAAGTTCACCCACCGTTCAGGGAAGAGCATCAGACACACTGATGCCCTCAGCCGCTGCCCTGCACCCGACCTCGTGGAAGACCTCACACCTGTGGCTGAAATCTTACTGGTCGACATTGAATGAACCAGCCCCATCATATCCCGAGACATCATGGAACACACGATGAAAGACAAAACATTATCTAAAGTCATGAACTGGGTGTTAAGGGGATGGCCACAGAAAGAAGGAGGGAAGAGTTTAAACCCTTTAAAAACAAAAAGACCAAACTGTCCGTTCTGAAGGGGTGTTTACTATGGGGGGAGCGAGTTGTCATTCCACAAAGCCTACGAAAAAGAGTGATGGAGACTCTGCACATAGGCCACCCTGGGATAGTACACATGAAGGCGTTAGCTAGGAGTTACCTGTGGTGTCCCAAGTTGGACTAGGACATTGCGGAGTGGGTAGCAACCTGTCTACCATGTCAAGAAACCAGGCTAGCTCCACCACGAACTGTCCCATTAGAATAGGAGATACCCAAAGCCCCGTGGTCAAGGATCCACATTGACTTTGCAGGACCTATGGCAGGACAGACATTTTTAATCATTGTGGACACTTACTCAAAATGGCTAGAAGTAGTGACCATGCACTCCTCAACCACAGAAGCCACTATCTGAGTCCTGTGAAGAATCTTCATGACACATGGCCTACTGGGCGTTCTAGTGTCAGATAATGGACCCCAACTGACAACCAAGAGTATGGAAGCATTTCTGGCCAACCTAGGCATAAGGCATGTGTTCGTCTCACTATTCAGTCCGGCTAGCAATGGCCAGGCCGAAAGGATGGTAAGAATGACAAAAGAGACAGTAACCAGAATGGGCCCCAGGAATTGGCACAAACAGATAGACCAGTTCCTGCTGGCCCAACACATCACTCCATGTGCAGCCACCAACAGGAGCCCAGCTGAGATGCTGATGGGATGGAAGTTAAGGTCCCAGATGGACAGACTGAATCTAAACTACCACCCGGAGATGCTCCTGGGGTCCAGTAAGCCAACCCAAACACTAGCCATGGGCGAACTAGTGTTCACACAGAACTTTGCAGGGGATCCAAGTGGGTGAAGGCCACTGTGATAGATGTCACCAGACCGAAATCCTACCAAGTTACACTTAACGATGGCCGAGTGTGGCAAAGACACATAGACCAGCTCAGGAACAGGCTGGGAGACTCCTGGCTTCGCCAACCAGAGACCACACAGCCATGAGACATCACTGTGAAAAGGCCAGAACAACGCGAGTCTCTGCCCCGAAGCCCATACAATGAAAGCGACAAAGAAAACAACGAGAGCCAGGCCCTACCTACAAGGAACCAGAGGGACCTATTCTCAACCCCGGAGGAGGAGTGCGAGTCCCTACCTGCAGATACCAGAATCCAGCAGAGTCACCCAGGACTGGAGGATGAAGATGCAGAGACTTCAGCCACCACACCTAGCGGCCGATTCCAGATTATTTCACAAGCAGGGGAAGGAGCAGCAACAGGCATGTCCGCGCCAGTCGAGGACTCCCAATGAACTGAATCATGCAGGCCCAGTAGGACTGTAAGGTGACCTGTTTACTTGTGCGACTACGTAACCTATGTTGATTCCTGATTGGACATTTCATAAACTAAGAGGGGAGGGGTGTTACATACTGCCGTACAGAGTACTGATTTGCATGGCTGCCACTGATTGGCTAATTAGCTGTCAGTGGCCAGCAGGGTTCAGGGAAGACCATAAAAGCGGCTTCCCTGCATCCTGCCAGCAGTTCGTATTGCATTCAGCCTAGGAGAAATAAAGGTTTCTGAACTGTTTCTGTGTCTCATCTCTTCATTCCCGCGCAAATCTAACAATAACCACAACCAGGATTGCAGTTGTTGAGAGAAGCAATCACATGGGCATTTTGCTTAAGGACCACTTTGCTCAACAATGTCATTCCAGTCTCAGCTGTGGTTGTAAGTTGAGGACTACCTGTAAAGTTTATCTGTTTACAAGATATAATATAATAACCTGTATCAGTGTGCTGTAGAGAGGAGGGTTTAACAAGGTGAAGTCAGATGCCTATGCTAGGTTTCCCCCTTCTGAGATTTAAAGTAAAGTTTCATTGCCTTTCCTTCTTTGTGGAAATTTCCTTAACAATTGTTTACAGTTTTAAGTCACCAACATGCATAAACAGCGATTTTGAAGTAGGGCAAGCAGAAACAAAAGAGAAAGGATGGGCAAGGAGCATTTTTCAAAGCTTGAAAACAACAAAATTGTTAGCTGCCCAGAGTTACTTTGAGATAGGATGAGTGGCCTATAAACTCAATCAATCAATCAATCAATCAATCAATCAATCAATCATCAAACAACCAACCAACCAACCAACCAACCAACCAACCAATCAAGAACTTGCTCTATTTGCAGTAACACTGGATGATTTGAATATGTTGTCATCATATTATCCCACAATGCTCTTGTCACTGTGGTATTCTAGAACACTGTGAGAAAGTTACATGTACAGGTGATCTTCTGCTGCCTCTATCGTGTAAAACTCCTTAGAAACTGCCAATCAAAGGGCAGTTAGGGCCTGAGCTTCCAGGCTCTTTCATTTTGAACAGCAAGTTCCAAATTATGGTTCTCTGGGGCAAAAGCAATGGAGAATTGGCTTCTCTTGTTTTTTAGGAGAAGTAAACTTGAGCCAGTTTGTTGTAGTAGTTAAGGCATCAGGCTAAAAAAATGGAAGACTGGGTTTTAGTCCCACCTTAGGCACAACAAAGCAACAAACCAGCAAAAATTGTGGTGTGCTACTAGGGTGGCTGACACAGTTTGCACAGAGAGATAACCAGAAAGAAATGACTTGTGTCTTTGGAACCAAATAAATTGTTCTATCTTGACCTTCACTGCCACTACTTGATGATTATATTATGACTTGGGATGGACCATTCCCTTTATTTCTTTGCACCGATGTCTTATTATTAAACCTGTCTTTTTAAGAAGAGCAATATATATTTTAAAGCATCTCTATATTTAACAATTTCCATAGAGGGCAACATGCTAGAATGCTAAAGAAAAACAGGAAAGGGTATTGCAGCACCTTAAAGGTCATAATAAATCTGTTTTCCTTTAACTTGCCACAAGACTTTGTTATATATTTAACAGTTATTTATTCATAACAGAGCTCTAAGTCATGACTGTGTAATGTGGCTGGTGAGCTAAATAGAAACCGACTCAAAGCAAGCCTCTGCATGTGATTTTTTTTCCCTGACTCACTGTATTCACTGAACAATTTATGTTCCTAGGAATAAAAAGCTACAACTGAGAGCATTCAGAAAGTGAATAATGATACAATTAAAAGTCCCTCCAGGACTGTAACTCTTTGAAAATGCAGAAGATTCACACAGAGTTCCAACCTGTATCTGCCAACACAACAGGAAATGTTGATATGTACTGTACACGAGGAAGGGTGCTTTCCAACTAAATTCAGCTAGAATATTTGCTTTTGAGACAGATTTAATCCAAGAAATTCATTATTAGCAATAGGTACTTTTTACTAGTCTTCCTGGACAGCAGCCCATAGAATGACAGAAAACTGCAGTCCAGTATTGATTAAATCCTTCGTATAATCAGGCAGCCCATCCAATAACTGAAAGGTTTAGATTCTAGTCATGTACCTAAGTTTAAATAAGGTTTAATCATGCACAGCACATACCTTCATAAATTGGTTTATATTTCCAAATTCTACTTTTTTTAGCAGTTGAGTTGCTTTTTTTAGTAGCTCATAATATTGGGTGCTATCAAACAAAATGAAATTCAATGGTGAAAAAAGTAAGGTTCTACATTTAGGTAAGAAAAACAAAATGCACAGGTACAGTATATGTGGTACCTTGCTCAACAGTAGTAACTGTGAGAGGGATCTTGGAGTCCTAGTGGACAACCATCTAAATATGAGCCAGCAGTATGCAGCAGCTGCCAAAAAAGCCAACATAGTTCTAGGCTGCATTAACAGAGAGATGGGACATTGGTACTCACCTGAGACGTCCTTTCTCGTAGGGTGGAGCTAGCCTCCAAGAATGGGTTAAATCAGCCCTCTAGCCAATAGGACCGAGTCTTTAAAAAGGTATAAATAGTGCCCTTCCAGATTGGCACCCCCTCTTTTGATCGAGGGACAAAGTCAGACTCAATGTGCTTTTCCAAAACAACCAGACAATTTATTAATTATGTACAGAAAATCGACTAGAGAAATAATGAACTATATATATAGAGGGGAACGTATCCCTGATTCGAGAGTTGGATAACTATGTACAGAAGATTGGTGCGAATTGCCCAGCCAGACCAGATCAAGGGAGGGACTTGGAGGCTAGCTCCACCCTACGAGAAAGGACGTCTCAGGTGAGTACCAACATCCCTTCTCCATAGTGGGTGGAGCTAGCCTCCAAGAATGGGACATACCAAAGCTTGACGTCCCTGGGGTGGGCTCAACCGTCCTGGCTGGGAAGATCGCTCGCTGGCAATACCTGCCCCAACACCCGCCTGCCAAAGTCCGCCTCTTCAGAGGCATAGATGTCCAATTTGTAGTGCCGGACAAATGGTGTCAGTGAGGACCAAGTGGCCGTTCTACAGACCTCAGTGATAGAGGCCCTAGCATTCCATGCGGCAGTGGTGGCCGCACTACGGGTGGAGTGGGCAGTTAGTCTCGAAGGTCTGGGCAAAGACAAATGTTTGTATGCCAGGGAGATGGCTGCACGGAGCCATCGGCCTATCGTAGCGGATGATGCCTTGCGGCCCAGGGAAGAGGGGCGGAAAGTCACAAACAGAGCCTCCGAACGTCGGAGAGTAGATGTCCACCTTAAGTAAATGTCAAGAGCACGCCTGACGTCCAGCATGTGCCATGCACGTTCAGAGTCAGTGGACGGATCCTGAAAGAACGCAGGCAGGATGACTTCCTGTGCTCTGTGAAAATGCGTATTTACCTTAGGTACAAAGGCAGGGTCCAAGCGAAGAACTACCCTGTCACCATGGAAGACACACAGGTCCTCCCGCACTGACAGAGCTGCGAGTTCTGATATCCTGCGAGCTGAGGTGATCGCTACAAGAAAAGCCACCTTATAAGACAGATGGGACAAGGGAACAGCGTCCAAGGGTTCAAAAGGATCTACTGTCAAGGCTGAAAGCACCTTGGAAAGGTCCCACGTGGGGAATCGGTGCACCACTGATGGACACAGGTTGGAAACTCCCCTGATGAATTGCTTTAGGAGCGGGTGAGCAGAAAGTGAGTCCAAGTTCTGACATGACAGAACCGTCGAGAGAGCTGCTACTTGCCTGCGTAGGGTGTTAGGGGAAAGGCCTTTGGCGAGCCCTTGGCGCAGAAACTAGATAATGTTGATGATAGATAGTTCAACTGGCGAATATCCCACCTGTGCGCACCATTGGCAAAATGTGTGCCAGGTGGCAGAATATATCCGTTCCATCGATGGTCTCCTAGAGGCCAACATGATTCTGGAAATATCGTCCGGAACTAGGCGGTGTTGCAGAATGAGCCGCTCAAGCGCCAGGCGGTCAGTTGTAGCCAGTGCGGCTCTGGATGATGAACTGACCCCTGGGCAAGCGACCACTCTGTCGGCGGGATCCGCCAGGGAGGTGACGCGGACAGGGACATAAGGTCCGCGAACCAGGTCCTCCTGGGCCAGTGAGGGGCCAGAAGGATAATCTCTGCTCTCAGCAGCAGGACCCTCCGGATGACCTTGGGGATCAGCAGGAGGGGGGGAAGGCGTACAAAAGCCCCTGAGGCCATTGGCAGCGGAGAGCGTCCGTGTGTTCCACGCCCTGGGTCCGGAACCTGGTGACAAACCTGGGCAGTTTGGTGTTCTCCGGGGTGGCGAAGAGGTCCATGACCGGCAGACCGAATCGCTCCACTATGTGTTGAAAAATGTCCGGATGCAGGGACCATTCTGCCGGGTCGATGGTGTTCCGGCTGAGCCAGTCTGCGGTCGTGTTGCTCACCCCGGAGATGTGCTCCGCTGCGATGGATTGCAGGTGACGCTCTGCCCAGAGTCCCAGGGACAAGGCTTCGTTCATGAGGGCCTTGGAGATGGTCCCCCCTTGCCGGTTTATGTGGGCCTTCATCGTCACATTGTCTGTTAAGACCAGAACATGACTGCCCTCCAGGTGGTCCTGAAATTGGGCCAAGGCCAACTTGACAGCTCTGAGCTCTAGTAAGTTTATGGGGAGAGTCTGTTCTGACCTGGACCAGGTGCCCTGCGCAACCAGGGAGTCGGTGTGAGCCCCCCAGCCTGTGATGCTGGCGTCGGTTGTTAACATCAGCCTCTGTGGTTCCAGGAAGTCGGTGCCCTTGCCCAGGGCGGACGAGGACCACCATTGGAGGGACTTTCTCACCGCCATCGGGGTCCGAACTCTTGCTGGGGAATTGCTGCGATTTGCCCGCTGGAAGGGGAGAAGAAACCATTGAAGGTCTCTGGAGTGCAGATGAGCCCATGGGGCGATATGTATCGCAGAAATCATCTTCCCCAGGAGGGAGGACAGTTGGTTCAGGGGAACCCTTGTTTGGGCCAGAACTTGCTGGACTAATTCCAATATGCTGTCTCTCCGTTCCTGGGACAGGTAGACCCTGCACTCCAGAGAGTCAATAATGGCCCCCAGGTGGGTGACCCTGGTAGAGGGGGACAGCTGGCTCTTTCCTAAATTAACAAGGAACCCATGGTGTTCAAGTGTGTTGAGGGTTACCTGGATGTCCTGATGTGCCTGAGGCAGGGAAGAGGACTGGATGAGTATGTCATCCAGGTAACACTGGACATGCATGGGGATAGCCCTCAGGTGGGCAGTCAAGGCGGCCAGAACCTTGGTAAATACCCTTGGCGCTGAGGACAGGCCGAAGGGCAACGCCTGGTATTCATAGTGCACCCCTGCATAGCAAAATCTGAGGAATTGGTGGTGAGAAGGGTGAATTGGGATGTGGAGGTAGGCCTCCGTGAGATCAATTGAGGCAAGAAAGTCACCGCGCCTAATGCCCGCCAGAATTGATTGCAGGGTGTGCATTTTGAATTTCCTGTACATCACGTATCTGTTAAGGCGTTTTAGATCAAGAATTGCTCTCCATCCACCCGAGGATTTTGGAACCACAAATAAGATGGAATAAAATCCTTGCCCCTGCTGGTCCTCAGGCACCCGCTGGATGGCTCTAATGTCCAGCAGGTGCTGAATGGCCTGATCTACGAGGACCCGTTTGGAAATGTTTGAAGACAAGGGGCAGCGTAGAAAAAACCTCGGTGGGGTGGAGATAAATTCGAGGTACAGTCCTGCTGACAGGGTTTGCAAAACCCATTTGTCATTGGTGATTTCCTCCCACCGACTGGCGAAGGACGCCAGTCGACCCCCAATGGGAGGGATTGGATCAGGTTCACTTATACCGGCGGTAAGGGTGACCACCGGCTCCTCTAAAGGGCCGTTTGGATTGCCCACCCCGGAATGGTCTGTCGGCAGCCGAGCGCTGTCGTGCCACATATGGTCCCTGGGAAGCCCCATACTGACCCTGTGATGCCCCATACTGCCCCTGGCCAGATGAATATTGACCTTGGTACCTATTATAAGGGGCCTCTGTCGCCCTGGAGCCCCGACGGTATGGAGGGGCCTTATTATAAGGTTTCTTGGTATATGAGGGGAGTACTTTCCTCTTATCCTTAGTTTCTGTTGTTATACGATCTAGGGCAGGGCCAAACAGTGACTGACCCGAGATGGGTGCAGCAGCCAACTTCCACTTATGGCACAGGTCGGCCGGCCAGCTCCGGAGCCAGTGCATCCTTCTGGCCACAACAGCCGTTCCCATCGCTCTGGCCGCAAAGCGCTCCGCCTGTAGTGTCGAGTCCGATGTAAACTGGGCAGCAGCGATTAATTTATTTATGTCCTGGTGTGCCCTAGTGTCTGCCTGTGGGATATGGTCTTGCAGACCGTGCAGCCATTTTAGAGAGGTTCGGCAAAAAAACGAGGCCGTGGTAGATGCCTTAACCGCCCAGGCAGCCGCCTGGTGAGTCTGTTGAAGAATGGACTCTGTACAATGCTCTTCTGGGTGAAGCAGATCATCCGGATCCCCTGGGACAGGAGCATTGGAGTAGAGAGCCAACACCGGTGGGTCAACTTCGGGAACCGGTAGATGCTGGGCCAGCTGTGATGAGATGTTAAAATAACACTTGTCCAAGTTGTTAGGGGAGGGTCCCGTGGCGGGGGACTGCCACTGCTTCGTTACAGCTTCCATGAAAAGATTCGGAGTAGGAATCACCTCCGTGGGGGAAGTGGATGCCTCGCCAAAGATCGGGTCTCCCTGAGCCGTCGTGGCCTGAGGGTCAGTTGCGGATGGAGGGATGTTTGCTGTTGCACGTGCTTTGTGCAACAGGGAACGGAAGAGGCTGGGATGGAAGAGGGCAGTGGACGTTGAAGGTTCTGGAGCCAAGTCCTCGTCCTCAGACAGTTGGGGCTGGAGAATGTCATCACCCTCCTGTCTGTCCTCAAGTTCGCCCTCCTCTCTATCCGGATCGGGGTCGGGGGCGGAGGTGGTGAGTTGGCCCTGCGCATGGCGGGTGGTTGGGAAGAATGTGCCATGGCCCTAACTGCGGCCTCAATGCCTCGTTTTATGGCCGCATCCATGCGTTGTTGCACTGCAGGGTCCTCCAGTGGGTCATCGTAGGTTATGGTGGCCCTACGTAGACCGGTCTGCCCAGTGGCCCTTGCGGCGCCCCACATGTCTCCCTCTCGCAGGCAGATGGTTGGATTGTCAAGGGAGACGTTGCCAGGTGAGACTGTCTGACCTGCTTTATGTCCTTGGGCCCCTTGCTGGGCTCCTCCATGAGGGTGGCCCAGTGTCCCCTGAGAGTGAGGGGTGCCGTGATGTGGTGTGCCCCCGCTCCCTGAAGAGGGCTTTGAGGACCCTCTGTGGTTATCCCCCTTAGCCAATGACTTCGAAGGCTTTTTTGCCTTAGGAGGCGGGGGGGGTATCCAAGGGAGACCTGTCTCTGCTGCCATTGGTGGTACGTGGCAGTTGAGAATCTTATAAGGGCTCCTCAGGAGGGCAAGGCCTGCTGGATTTAGTCTTGGCCTTGCCCGATTTGCTTGCCCCCTCAGCCATGTGTGCCACAGTAATTTAGGAGCCTGTCACTTTATTATACAGCTCCAGCGACGATCGGCTTCTCTCTCCGCTTCCTGGTTGCTGCTACGGAGGCAGGAATGCACTGCGCGTGCGCGCGCTCTTCGGCCGATGAGTCGGCACCCGGCAGCAATTATGGGCGAAGAGCTGACTCGACGTGACACCAGCCAATCCGGAGGCAACAGGGGCGAAAAACAAAATGGCTGCCGATGACATCACCGGGGGCCAAGAGATGCAACGGCTGTTCCCGCCACTTCAGGGAGGCTTGAACGGGCCTGCAAGGAGCGTCAGCCTGACAGAAGCACTGTTGGAGCGGCCGTGGAGATAGGCCTGGCAGATACAGCAATCTGCTGGGGGCAGCCAGAAAACGTGACGCGGCGAGTTCTACCGGCTATTGGAGGAGCGCTCCAGCCGGAGGGAGAAAGCCGATGGCCACCCAAGCGCTGGGCTTTTGCGGCTTGGTGAGCAGCATTTTCTGGCTTTCCCCCTGGTTTAAAGTCAATCGGAGCTTTAAAAACGGTGTCAATATGGTTCGTCCCAGGAAACAATCACTTCAGCTGGGACCTTCTGAAAAACGGCCCAGGCATGCCCGAGCCGTGCTCTACCCAAGTAGATTTGACAGCTGTCACTTGGGGAGACTTATGATGGAAACAAGAAATACACTCACAGAGAATGAAGTTGAAGTCTGGATCAAATAGCGGTGGAACTGGCCTCCAAGAGTGGAAAAGCACAATGCCCTTTGGCTACAGACCGAGATTAAAAGAGGGGGTGCCAATCTGGAAGGGCACTATTTATACCTTTTTAAAGACTCGGTCCTATTGGCTAGAGGGCTGATTTAACCCATTCTTGGAGGCTAGCTCCACCCACTATGGAGAAAGAATCAAGATCACGCAAAGTGTTAATACCACTTTATAATGCCTTGGTAAGGCCACACTTGGAATACTGCATTCAGTTTTGGTCGCCACAATGTAGAAAGGATGTTGAGACTCAAGAAAGAGTGCAGAGAAGAGCAACAAAGATGATTAGGGGACTAGAGTCTAAAACATATGAAGAACGGTTGCAGGAACTGGGTATGTCTACTTTAATGAAAAGAAGGATCAGGGGAGACATGATAGCAGTGTTCCAATATCTTAGGGGTTGCCACAAAGAAGAGGGAGTCAAACTATTCTCCAAAGCACCTGAGGATAGGACAAGAAGCAATGGGTGGAAACTAAACAAGGAGAAAAATAACTTAGAACTAAGGAGAAATTTCCTGACGGTTAGAACAATTAATCCATGGAACAACCTGCCTCCAGAAGTTGCGAATGCTTCAACACTGGAAGTTTTTAAGAAGATGTTGGATAACCATTTGTCTGAAGTGGTGTAGGGTTTCCTGCCTAGGAAGGGGGTTGGACTATAAGACCTTCAAGGTCCCTTCCAACTCTGTTATTATTATTATATTATTCTTTTCAAAAACTGTGTGCATGTTGTACATATTCTGTAATATTTATGTACTTAAATTATTTTACACTGAAGGGAAAAACTCGAATCAACTCTTGGGGTGCAGAATCTTCTTATGACCATATGGGGGAAAGATGGATTGATCAAGCACCCTTTGCATCATTGATTAAACACATTTGTAAAATAAATGTACACTTATAAAATAACGTTAACATAAATTACATGTTGCAATTTTAAATTTTCATGATTCTTTAAAGTTCTAGTGACATATCGCATACTGTAAAAGGGGAAGGTTTCAGAGGAAAATGCATCCCAGATCTTGCTCAAACCAGTTTTCCCTCTTGGGCAAAAACAATTTTCAGGGCCAAAAGGTGTCGGATAGTGGAAAGATGATGTAAAAATATAATTTTTGTAAGAAAATGTTTTTGAAACTTGTATTTTCAAAATGTATAGCTGGCTAAAGCATAATCAAAATTTTAAAATCTGATTATAAAATGAGGACTATTTAAGATAAATCCATAATTGTTCATACTCTCTCTCTCAATTTAGGAAAATTGAATGAACGATATAATAAATAAGACAAAAGTTATAGACACCGAAAATATGTTACGAGAATAAACAATTGTACAGATAGATTTAAATATTTAGTAACGTTTTGACAAAGCTGTAAAAGTGATTATTTATTCACTGTATTGTTTCTGATGCATGTATGTATTATCGTAGTTGTATGTATGTTTTTTGTTTGTTGTTTTTGTTTGTTTGTTTGCTTTATGTGTTGTTTTTAATGCAAAAACTCAATAAAGATTTTTTTTTAAAAAAAGAAACTTGTATTTGCACCCTTACTTGAGTTGTGAGTCCTTGTGCATGGTCATTCAAGCCCTAGTCATCTTTTGGTTGGATTACTGCAACACACATTACCTAGGGCTACCTTTGAAGAGTATTTGGAACTGCAGCTGATGCAGAATGCAACAGCATGCCCAGTTCTGGGGGGCCCTTGGGTGGTACATGTAAGACCACTGTTGTGTGAGCTGCACTGATTACCAGTTTGCTTCCAAGTCCAATTCAAGGTGTTGGTTATTACCTTTAAAGCCATATATGGCATGGATCTAGGATATCTGAGGATCTGTCTCATCCCAAGGGGACTAGCCCACCCCACTGCTACAGAATCCATCTGCTAAGGAATTCTGACAGGCGGCTCAAGGAAAAGAGCCTTTTTAAGTGTGGCCTCATCCCTGTGGAACACCATACCACCAGAAGTGAGAACTGCTCCTATCATTTTGACCTTCCAGAAGGGTATTCAAAATTTTGTTTTATTGATTGGCTTGAGGTCTCAAGGGGACACTCACTACTGGAGATGGTTGATGAGGTAAGAAGACCTCATCTCTGTGCCATCCATCTCTTAGTTCTGATATATATTTTTTTGGTATAGTTGTAAAAATTTAATTTGCATAGTTTTAATATTTTAATTACTTTTTAAATAATGTATATGTCACCCAGATTTACCTTATGTGGGAGATGGACAGCATAATCAATAAATCAATGTCAATAAAACAATAAAATTTGTATTATCTACTTATATCCTTCTCCATAATGGAGAGTGAGTGAATCTGAGAAGTACCTGCACTATGTTAAGTCAATCAGTCAAAAAAGAAGAAGAGGAAGAGGAAGAGGAGGAAGAGGAAGAGGAGGAAGAGGAAGAGGAAGAGGAAGAAGGAGAAGGAGAAGGAGAAGGAGAAGGAGAAGGAGAAGAAGAAGAAGAAGAAGAAGAAGAAGAAGAAGAAGAAGAAGAAGAAGAAGAAGAAGAAGAAGAAGAAGAAGAAGAAGAAGAAGAAGAAGAAGAAGAAGAAGAAAAACTACTGAAAGAGGAAGCTATGAAAACCCTGCGAATATCATTCTAACCAATTATTATAACAAATAATTACAACATAGATTATATGTTACATAGAAACATGCAAAGAAAGTCTTTGAGACAAGAAAAGGAGATAAAAGTGCACTCTCTCTGCTAACTATCCCTACATCAATTATCCAAGTGGTTAATAATTTATAATTACAGAAAGCCAGTGCTCACCACATTGCTGTAGTAATTGTAATTGTACATTATCTTAACTGAGCTTTATTTGGAGGATGGGGAACAGAAATAGTAGTGATGGTGATGATTAGGAAAATGACACATCTCTTACAGCTTCATCTTTTAAGAATCTGATTCATATGTTGTTTTTTCTCCCTTACCACTATTGAATGTTTTAGCCTGGAGACTTGAAAATCTCCTGCTATAGTTTACTGCACTATGATTCTGAACTTGGAGAAAAAAAATCAGGATGTATCCTATTAATTCTACTTGACATGGAAGACAAGTATATTGATAAAGCTGCAATCTTTGGAATATATTAGTTAGAATATATGAGTTCCATGTTTGTCTAAGCAGCATGCTTAATAGTTGTCTTACATGAAGTTCAAATCAAAACTCAAAGAAAGACAAGGGATGATGGTAGTGCTAGGGGGTGGAGAAAAAAATATTTCAAGTTCTGTATTCAGCTTTTTCTATCCCATGGGAAGACTTTTCACCAAAGTTTGTTTTCTGTGTATGGAATCTAAATTGAACTTTGTGTCAAAGGTTTTTGAAAAGCAGATTGCTGAGAAAACGAAATGCTATACAATTGGGAAAAGAGAGTAAGTGTGGGGGGGGGAAACCCCTCTTAAGAGTGATGAGATGATGGATTGAAACTTGCAGTGATTCTTCATGTGTCTTTGATTAAAAACAAGAGCTTTATTTTATTTGGAGTCAATTTTTCCCTTGCTTTCTTCTCTGTGGCTTGGGGCTTCTGCCTATAGCAGTGATGGCGAACCTTTTTTCCCTCGGGTGCCGAAAGTGCATGAGCACACGCTATCACACATGCGTGAGTGCCCACACCCATAATTCAATGCCTGGGGAGGGTGAAAACAGCCTCCCCCACCCCCCAGAGACCCTCTGGAGGCCGGAAACGGCCATTTCCCAACTTCTGGTGGGCCCGATAGGCCCATTTTCTGCACTCCCCAGGCTCCAGAGGCTTCCCTGGAGCCTGGGGAGGGCAAAAATGCCCTCCCCGTCCCTCAGGAGGCCCTCCGGAAGCCAAAAGTGCCCACCCAGAGCCTCCGTGCGAGCCAAAAATCAGCTGGCCGGCGTGCACATGTGCGCTGGAGCTGAGCTAGGCAACGGCTCACGTGCCGGCAGATATGGCTACGCGTGCCACCTATGGCACGCGTGCCATAGGTTCGCCATCACTGGCCTATAGATTACATAAATAAGAGAGCTTTCATCATATTCTGCCCATATTGTGGCTTCCTGACCTGTATATAACTTTTGTATGTTGAGATGGTCTGGGATTATGTTTTTGTCTACTGCTTGATATGATTGACCCAGCTAAAGATCTTTATATAATCAATGAAGCACATACTGATTTTTTTTGTGTTCTTTGACTTTGACAATTATCCAGCATATATCAGTAATAATAGCTCATTTTCCTTGGCTTTTGCTAAAGCCAGGGATAACTATTTCCATGTAGGATTCTAATTGAATTGACACTACAGTGATCACCGGCTCCAGCATCTTCCTATATCAGACCAATATAAATGCCTGTGTACTGTAGCTAGGCAGCTGGGATAATCTTCATGCCTTGGGTGATCCTGCTGGGAGTATGTACTGTACTCTTACCATCCACTCCTGGATACTAGGCATACATCCTGGTTCTTTGCTCATCCCAACCAGGAACACTCCACTACTATGATACAGTAAGGTAGCACAGCAGGATTTGCAATGGTGGTGGTGGTGGGGAAAGAGACCTGATATTGCTTTCATTTTTTTAATGCTTTATGCCTTTTTTACACGTCTTATGCTTTATACATAACAACACAACTTATCACAACAACATCTGAGACCTAATTAATATTGACAAGCCCACTGAATCAACATTATCTCAACACCATTTTTTGGAACTTTACAGTATTGGTTTCCATTCATTTTTCTATCTGCTTTTTCAAATAACTGGGAATGAATTCAGTACTTCCTCATTGTTTTAATTTATTAATATCCCCACTTATATCTTCCTGAAATACTTGGAGTGTCCAACTATGTAGAGTCCATATACATTACTTTCTACAGAAATGCAAGCTTTTTAAAGTGGTCCTTTCCCCCCACTTTATTCAACTGCTCTGAGTCAGGTTAAGGATGGCCAAATCTGGGTTTGAAAGAACCTTGGGTGACTGCATTCTAGTGACAATGCCAACCAGCATTATTAATTGTTAAAAGAAAGGAAATGTATTTTAAAAGGGGAAACGTACCTCACATTTCTCCCCCCCCCAAAAAAAATTGTATCAGCTAATTTAATAAGGACCACAATTTACATGAAATGAGTCATTACTGTATTGGGATAAGAACGATATCTATGTGCATGTGGGCTTATTCAGACTTTTCATAGCTGCCCAGAGCTGCCCAGCATTACCCTATGATAAGATGAACAACCAATTAATTAATTCAAATTCCTCTTTTTTATGAGTTTTTGTGAATTGGTTCTGACTCTGGCAGTCCTTTAATTAGAGAACTAACCTTAATCAACTATGCAGGGGCGGGTTCCTAATTTTTTTACTACCACTCTGTAGGCGTGGCTTATTTTGTGGGTGTGGCTTGCCAGCCATGTGACCGGGTGGGCGTGGGCTCGGGAGCTTGGCAGCGGCTGGAGAAGCAGGGGGACATTGCCCACCCGCAATGCAGCCCCCCGCAGCGGGAGCAGCAAGACCGTGGCAGCAGTTCTTCTAGGAGGCTCCGTCCGGCCTGAATGCTTCTCCCCATTCGAAGATCCTAGGCTCCTGCCGCCCATTCTTTCAGTGTCTCATGCACTCCCTCAGCCATCCTCCCCTGCTTGGACTCACTTTGGGGTAGGAAGGCAGCGCATGCGCAGTGCCGGAAGCTCGGCTTCTGGGCATGCGCAGAAGAATTTTTTAAAAAAAAAAATTTTTTTTTTTTAAAAAATGGCGGTGCCCAGGCACCAGCAATCGACCGCACCGGTACTGTGACATTACCAGCGGGCCGCTACCAGTGCTATAGAGTGGACCGCACCGGTAGGAACCCACCACTGCAACTAGGACTGGCAGCCTTCTTTGATCCTAAATATTTACACATAGTCCACCAATTAATGGCAATAGTTTTCTGTATAGTGGGGGAGTGCATATTCTTCCACTTGTTTTTGCCCTGCTCATCATGTTTAAATCCTATACCCTGGAGCCGCGTGTAAACCAAACAGAAAGATATTTCTGACAGATACAAATAGTAGGCATTCTACTAAAGCCAAAAGACACAAAGGCAGTACAATGGAATTGCCACCTGCAGGCAAACTGTTTTTTCCCTGAGATAAATCCTAGAGGGATCTGTATTGCATAGCAGTGTTTTGAAGCCGGTAGTAGAAAGACGTTTCTTTTTAAACCACAAGGCCAATGGGAATTGATGTATATATAATTTCCATTCTTGCTAAGTTGCTTTCCTTCTCCTTTTATATATCTTTAATAAAAGGGCTAACACATGCTCTGCTAGGTTGCTTAGTGCACAATAACATTCTTCATATAGTTCACAGCTTTATAGGAATGAGTGACAGCTTGCTCAGCATGTGTAAATATCTCTCTTGACACTCCATGAAACCAAATGTCAATATGACCTGAGAAAAGACAAAAGGTGAGAAGGAGGATGTCAACTAAAAATGGCTGGCATGGCTTCAAGTCAAGTAATATTCAAATAGGAAGGCATAATAAAAATGACAGAAGTGCATACAATCATGACAGAGTTAGTAAATACAGTTTGTGTTCATTGGAGTGGAGGGGAAAAACAGATATTTTATTCTTTAAAAGATCAAGAAATAGAAATACCTTGACTTACATTTCTAGCTATGAGCATCTCCAAAACTGAATAGCAATAATATAACATAAAG
Organism: Diadophis punctatus similis; assembly: GCA_023053685.1. NCBI lineage: Eukaryota > Metazoa > Chordata > Lepidosauria > Squamata > Dipsadidae > Diadophis > Diadophis punctatus. The sequence continues at coordinate 36,039,834 of JALIGW010000001.1, read as the reverse complement.
CTTTTAGATACAGTCATTCTTTATCAGAAGGATAAATGATTCCAGAATGATGGAGAAAGAGAATTCAGAACAAAGTTCTGCAGGTAGGATGTGATGGATATCATCACATTCCTCCAGCTATTCACTTCAGCACTGAAGGGTAAGCATTCTGGCTCCTGGAATTATTGATTAAAGAATAGATTTACTCAGGAAGATGGGGGTTCAGTTCCTAGAGAGAGGAAGAATGCACCAAAGGGTAATAATGAGAAATAGAACAGCACACACAGGAGGGCATGGTGCAGAAAGCACTCAGAGGAGCTTAGTGTACATAGATAGCAATATCAGTTATGGATATGGATAGATAACTTGGCCTCCTATAGAAGTCTTGTACTTCCTCATCCATCAGTCACTATTAACATGGCTGATAGCAAAGAATAGGACTCCAAATCCTCTGTCATAAAATAATTTTGTGGAAAGTTTAGGAATGTATTAATGCAGTCTGTACTGAATCATATCAAAAGTATTTATCTTCAACTATTCATTGTCAGGTAAACCCTTTGGAAAATCCAGTAAAGAACAAACTAAAATATGGTAAGAGCTTCATTCCATCAGAATATGAAAACTGAATCTTGTCTTTATTAGCCATGAATTTATAGCAATTATATCAGTTAGAAGTCATCACCAGTTCTTGTATCTTGAATTATGAGATCATGGTACTGAAGATTAAGAGAAGTCATTGTACTTCTCTATTCTGAATTGGTCAAATGATGCATAGAATATTGAATCACTTTTCAGCATCACATTTTGGACCACATTGACAAAGCAGAATAATGTCCAGAAGAAAGCAACCTTAATAAGAGGCTGGGAAGGAAACCTTACAAGAAAATGTGATAAGTGTTAGGTATGTTTTCACTGAAAAAGAGAAAACTCTGGTAAGGCATGAAAAGTGTCTTTGGGCATCTGAAGAACTGTCACGCAAAAGATGGGGCAGAATTGTTCACAGTTGTTTCAGAAAAGAACAAGAACAAATGGGCTTATATTGCAGTGAAGTAGTCTTCAGTTGATCAACAGACAGAAAAAAAATCCTAATAGTAACAGACCAGGACAGGGAGTGAGGAACTCTTCTTCACTGAAAGTATTTAAATAAAGGTTGAATGGTCAGGCATGCTTTAGTAGTGGTTTATTGCACCAGCAAGGGTTGGAATAATTAATCTCCAAGTTCATTTGCTATCCTTACATTTCATTTTTTATTAAATACTGCGCCACATTTTGATGCTTACACAATTCATATGATAGCCATTTAGACATATAGAGACCACACATGGCATGGAAGTCAACCTATTGAATGTAGTGTAGCTTAGTCAACCGTGGCTCCCTGAGTACTTGCCTGCTGCATGTTTGCAAACTAACAACTGGATACATTGTGGTTATATTTTATGTATATCCTTAAAATGTGTTGGATGTTCCCTGTTTCCCCCAAAATAAGACATCCCCTGATAATAAGCCCAATCGGGCTTTTGAGTGCATGGCAATAAGGCCAAGCGCTTATTTCAGGGTTCAAAAAAATATAAGACAGGGTCTTATTTTCGGGAAAACATGGGTATATTGAAAATAAATGAATTGCATGAAGTTGCTAGTGATACAAACTGAATTAGGTCTTAATCTTCAAATTTTGGCAGGAAACAACAAACTAGAGAATAGAGACATTGTCTATCACATTTGGAGCCCATAGTAAGATTTCACAGCTGAGCTGTAAGCCAATAAAAGCTGAGTTGATAATTGAAGTGCTGACACACAAGTCTTAGGCATACTAGGGTGAGCAAACTACTATATAACACATGAATCAAAAGTCTGTTTCATAGAGCAGCAAATCTGTTGCTGAATATGCAGATGACTTGGCTTAATGAACAGCTTCATTTAAAATACACACACCACCCAGTTCATGTGGCCTAACAATCAGTGACTGTTATTAATGCTTTAATTTGGTGGACAGTTGTAGAATACATAATATTAAATCCAGCAAAAATACTCTAGAGGTATTTATTTTTAAGAACATTTGCCAAATGTATATTATTATATGCTATAGGACAGCTGCTAAGTCAGGATTATAAAATAAAGAAGGTTCGTGAAATTAAAAAAGAAAGGTTCATTGACTTTCATCTTAGAGAGAGAGAAAAATTAATCCTTTAAAAGGTGCACTGATTAATTCACATGTCATAAAATTTTAATTTAAATTCAATTACTGTATAGTAAAAATTATGGATCATGATATGCTCCTTTTCTTGGAAAACAGAAAAATATTAGAAGGAGTTCTAAATACTAGAGAAGGTCTACTTTTTGCACCTTCTGATTTTTTTTTCTCTACAGTTCCCATAGCAGAGGAACAACAACAAATTTGAGGGACGGTGTGAATGGATTAAATAATTAAATAATTAAATTATTTTATTTTATTTCATTTAATTATATTACATTAAAGAAATTAACTAAATTAGCAGAACAGAGAAATTCTGAGGACATAATATACTTAGACTTTAGCAAGGCATTTGACAGAATAGCTGGGTGCGGGGTGGGGATAGAGAATAGCTAATACTTTGTAAATTGAGCTCAAGAGCCAGAAGGATCTTTACAGATTTCAGCATTGGGCCCTATCCAACAAGATGAAGTTCAATGATGAGAAAAATAAGGTCCTGCACATAGGCAAGAAAAACTGAATGTTACCTGGCTCAACAATAGTAATTGTGAGAGGGATCTAGGAGTCCTAGTGGACCACCAATTAAGTATGAGGCAGCAGTTTCTGTAGCTGCCAATGCAGTCCTGGGCTGCATCAACATCAAAACAACGGGAAGTGATAGTGCTACTTTTACATCGCACTGGTGAGACCACATTTGGAATACTGCATTCAGTCATCACAACATAAAAAAGATGTTGAGACCCTGGAAAGTGTACAGAGAAGAGTGACAAAGATGATAAAGGGTGTGTAGGCTAAATTGTATGACAAACAGTTGAGGGATCTAAGTCAGTGGTGGGTTGCTCCAGGTTCAGACAGGTTCTAAGAACCGGTAGTGCCGGCAGCAGGAGGCTCCGCCCACCCACCAGGGATGCTTCTGCGCATGCGCAGAAGTGTTGCATGCGTGTGTGAGCGTGTGTGCGCACAAACTGGTAGTAAAGGATTTTAGAACCCACTACTGATCTAAGTATGTGTAACCTATTGAAGAGAAGGATCAGAGGGGACATGATTAGTGTCTACACATTCTTGACAGTCTGTCACAAAGAAGAGGGGATTGAGTTATTCTCTAGTGGGCAAGAAGTAATGGGTGGTATCTTGTCAAAGGGAGATACAATCTACTATAGACTTAAGGATAAATTTTCTTATAGTGACAGCAATTAATCAGTGGAATAGCTTGCCTTCTGGGGTTGTGAATGCTCCATCACTGGGGGTTTTCAAAAATAGACTGGACCACCATTTGGCTGGGATAGAATAGGACTCCTGCCCTGAGCAGGTGATTAGACTAAAAGACCTCTGAGGTCCCTTCCAGCCCTTTGATTCTATGACAGGCAAAGCTATGATGTAGGAAGCTATACCCAACTCTTTTTCTTGAATTTGGCTGGACACAGTGTCAGGCTTCCAAATAGCATCCAAAAGTAAATCAGAGTCCGAGTCTCTGTGGGTGCTCCGTCTCTCTGGAACCAACTCCGCCCAGAGATCCGGATTATCCCTACCCTGCTGGCCTTCCGTAAAGCCGTGAAAACATGGCTCTTCCTGCAGGCGGGGTGAGAATAGAACTTAATGCCCCAGGTATGAATGAAGATGTGTTTTAATTTTTGTATTATTTTAAATTGTCATCTTTTGTTCTTATTGATTGTTTTTTCCCTCTCTTTGTTGTACGCTGCCCTGAGTCCTACAGGGTATGGGCGGCCTATAAATAAAATAAAATAAATAAATAAATAAATAAATTATGACTTAAGACCTTTTATCTAACCTAGCTACTACATATTTATGTATAATACAGTTGTCATCAGTTCACATCACAACTTCTTATGTTCTAAATCCTTCAGGGATTAGCCAAGCCTTGGAGCAGCCTGCTCTTAGGAGAACCCAGAGTGCTCTGCTGGGATCACAGGATTAACAGCTTTCTATGTCAGCTTTTCAATCTCTTCATTCTGTGCATTTTCTTGCACTCTATCATTTCAGCATCTCATTTTATCTTTGCATCTCATAGCAGAAATGAATTTTCATTTCAATTGTCTTTGAATATAAGAAAATAAAGTGGAATGATGTGAAATAATACTGTCTGCAAAGTGTGATTTTAGATCAACATTCTAACAAAGTCAAGTACACTGCTTTGAATTCAGTCACCCAAAGATGCTTTGGAGTGAATGGGTCATGTGCATAGTTCCTGTTTACAGTACTTTGATGCAGCTACATTTTTACTCAAGACGCATTAAGAATCAAGCAAACCAAAATACTTTAGGAAGTGCAGCCAGAATGTCAACAAAGAGATTAGATACAAAGTCTAATAAAGAGAGATTGATATCACTGGAAATATTTAGTCTTAAGAAGACTGATGTGGGATATGATAGCATTCTTCACATTCTTGAAGATGGTCAAAACTTCTCTATGATTTCAGAATGCAAGACATAAACATTAATATAAACCTAACACAATTGAATGGTAAGAGGTGGAAGGAATTTCCTAACTGTAAGAGAAGTTTGATTGTGTGAACAAGTTATCCAGCAGGAATTAGTGGGTTCCCATTGTTAAGGAGTTATTGTGCTGTTAAGCACATACTCAGCGAAATGTGTTGTAGTAATGGTGTTGCAGTTTGTTATGAATGCTATTCAGTCAATAAACAGAATATCTTTAGTATGTACAAAATAGTTTTTACTTGAATAGTAGCAAAGTTAAATAGGAAGTCCAAGTCATACACAATTATTCAGTCAATGCGAAGTTTCTTCTTCTTGCCTATCTTTGTTTTAACTCACAAACAAAGATTACAGCTATCACTTAATTCTATACTATCACAGATAGTTACTCTTCTTTTCACAGCAATTCCACACAGTCATAAAGTAATCTACTTATCAGTAAAGCAGCACAGAGAGTCTTCAATCCGGAACACACCGTCAAACACAACCACCAACCATAAACCATCAACCATAAACCATCAACCACACTGAGCATGCTCTGTTGCTTGCTTATATAGTAATCATCCACAATGCATTTAAAGCAATATACACATAACAATGATTTGTGGCTTAATCATATATTAACACACCCAATTGTTTGAACAGGGTTCTAACACCCATTTACCAAATATATTTAAGCACAAAGTAGGTATCCATCTGTCTGTGATGTTTTAATTTGTATGCTGAGCAGAGGGTGACTCCTTGAGTTAGATGGGTTTTTCCTATTCTGTGATTCTGAGAGAGAATGAACTAAAGAACAACAAAAGAATGAAGGAAGGAAATCTGCTCCTCCCTAGATAATAACTGTGCTCTTGAGATGGTGTTACATATAGAAGCATTAAGAAAAATCTTACTTTGTTATATCCTCACTATGAAGTCATTTACATTTTAATCAGCCAACTGGGAATTTGAGCAGAGTAATATGAAGTTTAGCTATGTTTCTCTTCAGAGATTGGTGCAACTTATTTTGAAGAAAACAACAAAATATTTACTTCTTCAGGAGTAAGAAAACCCTGCAGGGGATGAGAAGGTGAGGTAAACTTGAACATGTTCTCACTATCTCACTAAACCCATCAATAATCTAGCATCGATCACAATTATAAAAGAATATATGTATGTTATTTTTTTAAAATTTAACAAGCATACTGTGGGATTTGTGAAAATATCTGTCACTGCACATTGATATACTCAAGAGTTCTTTGGCGTCTGCCACCTTCAGCTTACAATCTGAGGTGGAATACTTGAGTGTGAAGAAAAAGAAAAGTGGCATGCAGCTTACAGCAATATTCGCCTCATGCTCACCTCTTCATAACTAAGTGCCATATTATTTGGTGTGAATAGGATCTCATTATATGAAGGACTCACACACTTTTCCTTGCAAACCTGGATGTTACAACAAGAAAGAAGATAACACTTTAATAACTGATACAGAGTGACAAAGCCCCAAAGAGTCTGCACAAGCTCTCTCTTATCTTTGAGTTACAGATTTCAGCAGTATTGTGTATTGAATCTTGAATATTGGATCTGGGCTGCAGAAAGATGTTGGTGATTTAGCTAGATCTATATTGTTTTCTGGCTGGGCTCCAAACACAGATTTGCTGCAGAGATTCTTTTAGGTAGTAAAGGAAAAGGCAGTAAAAGGAAATCTGGAGTGTCATCAGTGATATCTGTTTCTAAATGCAACATACAACAAGATTAGCTCCCATGTGCAATTGTGCTTTCAGATGCAGTTCTCTGTGTTTACTCTTTAAATTGAACAGCAGAATAAATTAGCCACATAGGGACAGCATTTACTAGATAGGAGTGGGATTTTCTCCCCCAAACTGGTTGATTATTTGGTAAGCAATGTTAGCTGTGAAGATAAAAGTCACCACAATGCAAAAAGGATGTTGAGACTCTAGAAATAGTGCAGAGAAGAGCAACAAAGATGATTAGGGGACTGGAGGCTAAAACATATGAAGAACGGTTGCAGGAACTGGGTATGTCTAGTTTAATGAAAAGAAGGACCAGGGGAGACATGATAGCAGTGTTCCAATATTTCAGGGGTTGCCACAAAGAAGAGGGAGTTAAACTATTCTCCAAAGCACCTGAGGGTAGAACAAGAAGCAATGGGTGGAAACTAATCAAGGAGAGAAGCAACTTAGAACTAAGGAGAAATTTCCTGACAGTTAGAACAATTAATCAGTGGAACAGCTTGCCTCCAGATGTTGTGAATGCTCCAACACTGGACGTTTTTAAGAAGATGTTGGATAACCATTTGTCTGAAGTGGTGTAGGGTTTCCTGCCTAAGCAGGGGGTTGGACTAGAAGACCTCCAAGGTCCCTTCCAACTCTGTTATTCTATTCTATTCTATTCTATTCTATTCTATTCTATTCTATTCTATTCTATTCTATTCTATTCTATTCTATTCTATTCTATTCTATTCTAACTCTCTATTCTGAGTTCTAGCACCTTGGTTTTCCTTGAGCTGTACAATTTCTTTTTCATCCATTCCTTACTGGTCATGAGTTTTTTGCTCATAGAAAATAGCAGAAATCACAATTATCTTAGAACAGACTTCAACCGATTTAAGAAAGTGAAGATACCATTAAAAGGAGGTAAATGGACTTGTAAATATTTGGGAGTGAAAGAAATGTCAGGAAAATTTGTTTACAATATCTTTCAGGGTAAAAAAAAGCAATCAATTTTTTTCTAACTATGTCCTAGCATCGTTCTGGTATTTCCCACATATTACATTCCCTGTGACATCAGTTTCCTTCTGCTAAAAGAAAAGAAAAGAATTATTTTTTCCTGATTCACCTTACTGTCACAGATGCCCCTAGAGGCCCATCTTTTTACAGAGAGCTAGGGGATCTTCAGAATAGTACAGAAGATGGTTGGAGGAGAAGAGAGGAAAGCTATAGGAGAAAATTGAAGACATTCCTCTTCCCCCTTTTTCCATTTAGCACTTGCTTCATCCAAAGCTGATCTGCTACTGAAATGGCAACCCTAAATGCTATCCAGTTTCTTTACAAGCAATTCTTTGTGGTTGGTGATTTGGGCTCATCCCTCTCCTCCCTACCCCAGTGTGCTTTCTTCCTACTTTTGAGATGGAAGGGAAGTATCACTTTCTGAATATTATTCCTCTCACAATCTTCCTTTTATCAGGGCTTGGGAATGAGGTTTTCAGAATTGCTATGAGGGCAGCAGTAAACTGTTGCAGTCAGGGATAGCAGGTAGGTGACAAAAGTACAGCCGGTGCAAGGTGTTAGGGCTTGGGAATTACTCCTTGCTGTCTGAAGAACCAAATTCCCTATTCTCCTACAGAAGTGCATTTATGAACACAAAGAAAGTAAAAAGTAATGGAAGAGAGTTCTTACTCCAACTTAGCACACATGCACATATGGGTTTGTCTACTGCTTTCAAATGGCAATTGTGCCAAATCCCTTCAGTCCAGCCTCAGCTATAGCCAGGCATCAAGATGGAGGTTTTGTTGGTACAAATTGTTCTTAGCAGATAGTAAATATGTGGTTTCAGAGCTGGGGCAAAGGGGTGTCTGAGTGGACCCTTTCTATCTTCCAACTATGTGGAATGATTGATTCACATTATTTCCCCCACCCTTCTAATCTATATACTGTAGACATCAAGACATGTTCATGCATGGCCATGTTTCTATGTTTGTGGGTCAAAAGTTCTCAGAGAATTGCCAGCAAATCAGCACTTGCCTTTTTTGTTCAATAGCTGAAATTTGTTTGTTTGTTTGTTTGTTTGTTTGTTTGTTTATTTATTTATTTATTTATTTATTTATTTATTTATTTATTTATTTATTTATTTATTTATTTATTTATTTATTTATTTATTTATTTATTTATTTATTTATTTATTTATTTATTTATTTATCGTTCTTATAGGCCGCCCAACTCCTGCGGGAAATCAGAGAAATTACTGTCATACAATGACTGAGTACCTAAATGCATTTCTCTTTCACCTTTTCACAAAAATGTCAATGGAGATTCTCAGTCATCCAGGTCATGGTTGTCCCAAAGGTGCTTTTTCAAGAGGCAACTGGACTTTCTGGTTTTTCTTTGAAGACATTTTGCTTCTTATCTGAGAAGCTTCTTCAGCTCTGACTGGATGGTGGGGAATGGAAGGATTTATACTCCTTGCAGACAGCTGGTCATTTGCATTATTTTGGTGAGTTAGCAATAGCAATAGCACTTAGACTTATATACCGCTTCATAGTGCTTTACAGCCATCTCTAAGTGGTTTACAGAGTTCAGCATATTGCCCCCAACAATCTGGGTCCTCATTTTACCGACTTCAGAAGGATGGAAGGCTGAGTGAACCTTGAGCCTGGTGAGATTTGAACAGCTGAAGTGCTGAACTAGCAATCAACTGAAGTAGGTTGCAGTGCTGCTTTTAACCACTGCGCCACCTCGGTTAAAGTCATCTTGAGATTTATCTGTGTCGTCAGGGTCATCTGAGTGGTGCAAATGGGTGTGGAGCATTCTTGGAACTGTTGAAAGGACTGTGTTGCAGACTGGAGAATTGAACAACCCTCTCTCAACAGAGGGGGAGGGATACGACATCATCTATCTCCAGTCTACAACATAGTCCTTTCAACAGTTCTAAGAAGGCTCCACACCCATTTGTACCACTCAGACGACCCTGAGGACACAGATAAACCTCCAGGTGGCCTTAATGACTCAGCTATATGTAAGGAGTATAAATCCTTCCCTTCCTCACCATCCAGTCAGAGCTACAGAAGCTTCTTGGATGAGAAGCAAAACATCTTTAAAGAAAAACCAGAAAGTCCAGCTGCCTTTTGAAAAAGCATCTTTGGGATTTTCACAAAAATAAGATAAAATACAATTTTCCCCATGCTTCTGTTGCTTTCTAAACTCCTGGAGTGATGTGATCATGGGGTGGGAGCAAACAAAGGGCCTTAGAAGCTATTCAAGAGCATGGCAGTGGTACATTGTCATTTCTGAAACTGCATTTAATGCTTTAAAATAGCATTTCCTCATGCACACAAAAAAAACCATTGACCCAGGGATATATTAAAATTGCTTGCAGTTAGAAGGTGTCATATGTTCTACTGAGGGAATTGCCTGAACCAAAAATAGGATAGCAGCTTCAGTTAGTGGCTGTTATTGATACCTGCTAGATAGGGTGGGCAATTGGCTATATGTTATAACCCTAGTTTCTTATAAACTTCTAAGTACATCTCAAATTCCTTGGCTATTCTTTTTTCAGCTTAATTTACTATACAGCTCCAAAGGAGGACATAGAAGGAGAAAGAATAAAAATCTATCTAATATAGCCAGGGACATATATTTTTTTCTTGTCAAGAGTCATGCCACCTTGTGACATACCCTACTGAGGTTGCAGACCACTACAGGGAAGGGCTAAAGCAGATGGAAAGGAGTGCCAGAACCAACGTGGAAAGCCCATCCATTTTCATATTAAGAAACCCACATGTTCAGAGCTTATAAAAACTCTTCTATAACCTACTGTATTATCCTTTAGATATTTTGGATTTTAGCTCCAACAAAGGAACATTATGCTGGTTGGAAATTATGAGAGCTGAAATTCAGTGAAGTGACTGCTGAGGAATCAATAAGATTTCAAGAAACTCTAATAAAACAAGGCAATTCATTTGAAGGAGAAATCGACAAGGTGGAGGAGAACTTTAACTCTACCAATATCTATCCCCTGATGCTGCTGGCATTATTATTTTTATTATTATTGTTTCCTTGAATGTTTTTTATTAAAATGTAATCTCTCCAACCTCCACGTTAAGAACAAATGAAGCCACCCTATATTAGATCATGGCTCTGACCATGCCAAAATCTATTACAGCAATGTGTGGTAGTCCTTCCGTACTTATAGCCCAATCAGGAGATGCCAGTGGTTGAAACTGGGACCTTTTTAATGCAAAGCCTATGCTTCTTTATAGAGTTTTGACATTAATAACGGCCATCATCAATATTTGCATTAATCATATGGTCAGAACTAATGTTTTGATGGGTTTTTCTTTTGAGGAGGGCACCTTCAAGTCAGTTTTTAATTCTTGGCAACTGCCTGGACTAATCCTTGCAGTTGTCTTGGCAATGATGGTTGGGGGTGGTATGTCTTTGACTTCATCTCTTACTGAGTGAGAGTGACAGACCCAAGTCACCAACTGGTTTTGTGTCTACAATGGGACAAGAATTCATGGTCTTCCAGTTTCTAGCCTGATGCCTTCACCACTTCACCAAACTGGCTTTTCAAATCAAGGTTATATGAGGCTTACAGAAGCATCTGTGGAAGGGTGCATGGGAAAGCAAATGAAGGAAGCCATCTTGACCCAAGCCTTTCTCTTTTGTTTGCATAACGAGAAGTTGCTTGCATACAGTAAACAAAAAGAATAAGGCTCATGTTGCAATACTATAGCACAGAATTTTGCTGAAATTCTTCAATCTTGCCGAAGCTTCTAGAGACCCACAATGTGAAATCCAAATATGAGAGAACTGGGTAAAGTGTGGAATGAAGTTGCAGTCACATAGCATCTGTAATTTGTTTTTTCCACATTTATTTTGTATAATGAAATAAAACACATCCAAGGAATTTGGTCTGTTTTCTTCATCTCCTGATATCTCTAAATAGCAATATAATAGAATAGAATTCTTTATTGGCCAAGTGTGATTGGACACACAAGGAATTTGTCTTGGTGCATATGCTCTCAGTGTACATAAAAGAAAAGATACGTTCGTCAAGAATCATAAGGTACAACACTTAATGATACCCTGTTTCCCCCAAAATAAGACATCCCCTGATAATAAGCCCAATCGGGCTTTTGAGTGCATGGCAATAAGGCCAAGCGCTTATTTCAGGGTTCAAAAAAATATAAGACAGGGTCTTATTTTTGGGGAAACACGGTAGTCATGGGGTACAAATAAGCAATCAAATCACATTAGGAAACAGTTAATATAAACCGTAAGGATACAAATAACAAAGTTACAGTCATGCAGTCATAAGTGGGAGGAGATGGGTGACAGGAATGATGAGAAGATTAATAGTAGTGCAGACTTTGTAAATAGTTTGACAGTGTTGAGGGAATTATTTGTTTAGCAAAGTGATGGCATTCGGGGAAAAATTGTTCTTGTGTCTAGTTGTGGTGTGCAGTGCTCTATAGCAGTGATGGCGAACCTTTTTTTCCTCGGGTGCCGAAATAGTGCGCGTGCACGCTATCATACGTGTGTGCGTGCCCACACCCATAATTCAAAGTTCCCCACTCGCCCCACCCCCCTGCGCATGCGTGCGCGACCCCCCCTCCCCATTTTTTGACTTCCAGTGGGCCCGGTAGGCCTGTTTTTTGCCCTCCCCAGGCTCCAGAGGCTTTCTTGGAGCTTGGGGAGGGCGAAAACGTTCTCCCTGCCACCCCGAAGGTCCTCCAGAGGCCGAAATCGCCCTCCCAGAGCCTCCACACGAGCCAAAAATTAGCTGTTGGGCACGCACATGCGCGCAGGAGCTGAGCTAGGGCAACAGGTCGCGTGCCGGCAGATATGGCTCCGCGTGCCACCTGTGGCACCCGTGCCATAGGTTCACCATCACTGCTCTATAGCGTTGTTTTGAGGGTAGGAGTTGAAACAGTTTATGTCTAGGATGTGAGGGATCTGTAAATATTTTCACACCCCTCTTTTTGACTCGTGCAGTATACAGGTCCTCAATGGAAGGCAGGTTGGTAGCAATTGTTTTTTTCTGCAGTTCTAATTATCCTCTGAAGTCTGTCTGTCTTGTTGGGTTGCATAACCAAATCAATAGCAATAGCACTTAGACTTAGACTTATATACCTCTTCACAGTGCTTTTTACAGCCCTCTCTAAGTGGTTCACAGAGTCAGCATATTGCCCCCAACAATCTGGGTCCTTATTTTACCCACCTCAGAAGGATGGAAGGATGAGTCAACCTTGAGCCTAGTGAGATTCGATCTGCCAAATTGCAGGCAGCCGGCAGGCAGCAGAAGTAGCCTGCAGTACTGCATTCTAATCACTGCACCACCGCAGCTTTTAGATGAAAAAATAAAACTTTGTCCTGCTAGTGATATTCACTAGTGACATTTTAAAAAGGTGAAATATTACAGAGGCTTAACACTGTCTGGGTTTGCAACTATAGCTTTTCATCTTTTAGCCAACAGGACACAGCAAGAAGAAATTGCCAGAGAAATCTTGCAGTGCTATTCAACCACCTTTCAAACATGGTAGCATAGAAAAAAAAGAAAACAAGTTAGTCTCAAAAAGACACCTAATTTTCCACCCCCCCCCCAAAAAACCGCAATATCACCATTCCAACCAATATTCCTAGTACTAAAATTTCTCACCTGCTCCAATTTTGAGAGTGCAGTAAAATGCATATGCTCTGGGCTGGCAGGGATGCCTCTTCAGAAAAAAGACCAAAAAAAGGTATATATTAGCATACATGTTGCATTTGCTAGTGTAAATTATATGCATTAATACATATTGAGAAGTAATTCTTACAATAACATTAATACATCTCAGCATTCATAGAGAAGATGGTGTTAAGGCTTCTAGGGTGATTGCTAGCAGTGTTTACTGGGTAAATAAATAAAAAAAGCAAGATGGTGGGCACAACATTATAACAGAAGCTCCATATTTCATATGTACAAAGGAATGGGGCTTATATCAAGATGCCACACCTGTCATCTTGCAGATTTTGATCTTCTTTTCAGACTTCACTGTTGTCTGCTTAACATTCCATCAAGGTGTTGTCTAGGTTCATGTCTAATAAGAATTAAAATGTATTGTTCCTTTTGAAGCTGGTAAAGGGCATAATTTGTTCCTTTTTTGTATTTTATGAATGCATAAAATAATTTTAATTTAAACTGCCATATATTAAAATTATGATGTTATTGTTATTTATAGTAGCTTTGCTAGTTTGTTTTAATGCTGTACTACAAAACTATTACTGTTGCTTTTGATAAGATAAAATTAGTCAAGAGAAAATCCATTAAAATTAATAGGATAAATAATAAAGTTAAATACCTTTAATTTCAATATGATTTACATATGATTAATTTACTGAAAGCTACTCATGAATTCTAGAAATGGCTAGATCCAGTAAATATATTTAGCTATGCTCTAATGAAGTGCTGTTCATGACATACATATTATATAATATTATTAAACTATTCCTATTTTGGAGATCTTCAGATAGTAAACTTACTGGTAATTATGCCGATGTCATTACAAGATCCCTAGATTCCACTCTTAAAGAGTTTTTAATTTGGACTGGCATTACATAGTCTGTCATGAAAACTTTCAAATCAAAAAATATTCTCTGTTAATGGAGCTTGTGTTCAGTTTATTCAACAATTAGGCATTGCTGGTAGCATTGCTTCACTTTTCCTCACTACTTCCAGAAGTATCAAGACTCATCTGGGTATTTTCTCCACAGTCCTGCTCTGTTTTAGCCATTAGTCAGAGTCTAATGCCAGAAGGTAACTAATACAAACTGGCGGCCCATGGGCCAGATGCATCACGTGCAGCCAACATCCACCCCGGCTCCACAAAGGCAAAAAATGTCATGGTACATCATGTGATTGAGTTTGACACCTGTGAACTAGTATCTCCTGAACCTGGAATCAAAGATCGGCATATATTCGGCCAGAGTGCTATGTCCAAGATCAAATATCAAAAGAATGAATTAAAAAGGGACCCATTAGACTTCACTCATACTCAAAAATGGATTATGGGCCCTTGGCTTTGTGAAAAAATGATTTTTCCCCTGTATGAGCCTCATTTTCTGCCAAATATTCAGCTCAGATAATATTTTCCCCCTAAACTTGGAAAAATTGGAACAAGAGGGAAAAAGAAAGTTCAAATCATTGTTGACTTGGAGAGAATCCAGCTCTGCCTAGATTCTACCCCTCCTGCCAAAATGTTGGGAGGATATTGGAATCAAATTTCCTCAGTAACTGCCATTCATTATGAAATAGTTTGCCTGCAACTATCATGAGGGATTCTATGTTATTTTATAAAAAATATATACGGTAGTAATTTTATTAAACATTATAATAATACAATGTAATTTTTACATTAAGTAAAAATTAATACAAACTGTAAAAATGAAATGAAAAGAAGAAGTAAAACATGCAGAAAAAAATAAGAAAAGCGAAAAAGAAAAGAATATATATTTTCCCCATCTTCATCACAAAAAGTATAAAAATTTTTAGTAACTTATCACCATCTCCTGAAGTACAACAAATGTTCTCCTCTTTGCATATTATTATCTATAAACAAATCCATAAAACATCATCATTTCAGTTCTCATATCATCAAAAATCCATTAAGGGTTACTGTGATATCAACATATCTATTTTAACCTTGAACAAATAAACATGGTATTGGAGAGGACTCCTGAGAATATCATGGACAGCCAAGAAAACAAACTACTCATTGAACAAATCATTCAAAGCACAAATGACCACATTCTTATTCTTATTATTCTGGTTGGTCACACATTCAACCAGATGTCTAGACTGAATTTGACATTTTTGTCTCCGTATCTCTCAAGCCTCCTCCTTCACCACCACCTCCTCTTCCTCCTCCCACCTAACTGTCAACACCTATGGTTTGCTTACAATTAAGATATTACAATAAAATTAATGCAACATAAAAAATAAAGGTAAAGGATGAAAGAGTGGTGTTACTTTCTTTGCTGAAGTCCTGGGTGAACTGCTAGGTCTTCGTGGCTCTTCTCAACAACAGCAGAGTGGGGTCCATCTAAATCTTAGATGGAACTTCCTTCCAGAGGACAGGTGCTGCTTAAAAGAAGGCATGCTTTTTAGATCCTGAGAAATGACATTGTTTAATCGATGAAAATGGAGCATGCCAACTATATAGGATTGAATCAGCTGGGCAGATGTTATAGAAGACAGTTGGACCCTCAAGAAATTAGGCCTAATGCTCTGTAGGGCTTTATAGATAACAACCAGAACCTTGAATCACAACTAAAAGCAAATTGGCAGTCATTGCAGCTCAAAGACGTTACAGTGGAGCATATTGCAGTAGTCAAGGCACACAACTAGAAAATGAGTGACTGTATAAATGGTCCCCCGCCAATCAAGGAAGGGGCACAATTGGCACACCAGATGGAGTTGTGCAAAGGCCTTCCTGGTCACAACTGACACCTGCTCTTCAAGCATGACCTATAAGTTCAAGAAGAGACCAGATTGCATATTAACCTTAGGGAGTGAAGTGCAACCCCTTCAACAATCTACTTTGGATACATTATGCAAAGACCTAGATTCCTAGAGAAGGCTATGATACTAGGAAATGGGGAAGGGAAGAGAAGGGTGATCAGCAGCATGGTGGATTGCAGTTG
Organism: Diadophis punctatus similis; assembly: GCA_023053685.1. Taxonomy (NCBI): domain Eukaryota; kingdom Metazoa; phylum Chordata; class Lepidosauria; order Squamata; family Dipsadidae; genus Diadophis; species Diadophis punctatus. Next base: position 36,023,809 of record JALIGW010000001.1, on the reverse strand, counting down.
CAATGGCAATGGATTCACCATTGGAAGAACTGAAGGATCAATTCAGGACAGGTAATCATGGAGAAAATCTATGTGTGGTCAGTAGGAGTCAACACTGATTTTGATGGTACATAATCCATAATCAATCAGTAAGACTGGATGTTCTATTTGGATGTTTTTAATGGATTGTGAACTGCCCTAAGTCTTGCAAATGAGGCCGAGATATAATATGTTTAATAAAATAAAGAATTGTGAACTGCTTCATCACAAACTTCAAATTTCAATGTTTTAAAGTATCCTTCCCTTCCTTGCAATATTTAATTTTAAGTATTTAATAAATAGTGTCACAATTATCGGTTATTTTGCAAAAAAAAAAGTGTTTCTACTGTCCTGTTTTAAAGATGTAAATTTACATGATTGTTTGTGTTTGTGAATCTATTTACTGGATTAAATTAACCTCACTTTTTTATTAGTTTGTCTATCTGTTTGTTAGGCATATTTATAGGGAGTGAAACCTTAGTAAATTGTAAGTCAGCCTTACCTTGGCAGTATATCATATCCAGAGAGCTTACAGTGAAATTACAGGCAGCTAGTCAAACACAGTAAATTAAGGATCACACAGTAAATCAAAATAATGTCTTAGGCTGAAAAAGGGTTGGGGTGCCTTAGAAACAGTCTGGTAAAGATGAAGACACTGAAACAGCATCGCTGAATTCAATAAAGGAACCTTCCTTTTGATTTACTCGCTCTTCATATTTGCAGGTCAGTAAACAGGACTGTGTCATAACTGTTTGGCAATATCTTTGTGTATCTGAGAAAAAGAGTGGCAGAGGCAAATGAGAGTCCAAAGGAGGAAGTCTTGATGTTTCATAGGGCCAGGCAATTTGAGTTGCCAATGAAAAATTTATAGTAGGTTTCTGTGAGCCTTTGATGATGACAAACAGATGCTAAACTGTTCTGTATTCTTGATGTGCACCCAGACCTTCATTGCTGACAAAGTGACTTCCCTTTCTTGAATTTTTGCCCAAGTCTGGCAGCAACAGAACAGAATCTAACAGAATAGAGCAGTATTTCTCAAACTTGGCAATTTTATGATGTGTCAACTTTGTCTCCCAGAATTCCAGCTTACTCACTGGAGAATTCCGAGAGTTGAAATCCAGGAATTCCCTCTGGGTCACAGCTCCAAGGCAAAAATATTCAAGAGTCTACATATAGTTAAGTAGCCAAATCACACTAACATGGGCCTAAGCTTAATATTGTGCTATTCTATCCCCAAGTTTCCTACTGCTATGTGTCCACAAGGGGCAGAGCTCATGGTAAACTTCAACAAACTCCTATCAGGAGTCCCCAAACTTGGCAACTTTAAGACTTGTGGACTTCAACTCCCAGAATTCTCCAGCCAATAGCTGGCTGGAGAATTCTGGAAGTTGAAGTCCGCAAGTCTTAAAGTTGCCAAGTTTGAAGACCTGTCCTATATATATTCTACTAATATTCTGTAAAATCACTTATATTTCTTGAGATAATACTGTATGTGGTTGTGGATTATATATTTAAATACTTGATTTAAAACAAAAGTATATGGTGTCCTATACAATCTCTCTTCTACTAATTTTGTGTGCAGTCTTCAGAAAATCTCCAAACATTTTATTACTTTATCTCTTTTATGTAACAACAGAACCCAAAGACTCCTGCAGTTTTGAAAGACTATTGTCATCAAATAGTAATTTTTAATGCATTGAAGGAATTAGTTAATATATGAGAAGTCATATTGAGTTGAATTGAACAAAATGAGGTTTATGTCCTATGGATTTTGTTAACTCTTTGGAGTGCAGCTCTAAGCACAATAGTTGAAATGCAGCCTCTGCCTTCAAAAGCTTCCCCACTCCCCATTTAAATGATGCCTATTTCAAACAAGTTTCATGCTAGATTGCTCCTTGACTTTAACTAATGCTAATGTTAATTTATTAATTTATGATAATGTATTCTGTTCTAAGATGGAACGTTAGAAAATACACTATTCCCATTCATGCACATGTGCATGTTGGCTTCTCCTACATTACTAATTTGAACAGTCCCAGAATTTTTTTTTAATATGAGAGAAGCAACAGCTGCTGATATTCTGACAAGATACCAATAGAAATTCCTGGGGAAAATGTATAAATAGCTCCCTGGATTCCAAGGATAGTTTTCTCCTTGATTGAGATCCTGCTTTTAAGACCTCTAGTTTCTACAGCTAGCCTAAAGACTTGCAGCTATTGCTTCTCCTACATGGTTTTGATTTGTTGCTGAGCATATTAAACTTCATTGCATATTTTTCATGCCTTGTGTACTTCAAGTAGGAAAACATTTGACATCAAGTTTGCTGCTTCAAGGAAAGCTAGATTCTGTGATCTGGTTTGTTGTACAAATGGGTCTAGAGGCCCCAGAGTGACAGGACATTTTCCCCAAGGAAATATGCCTAATATTTTAATTATATTAATCTATATTAATCTTTGGAGGATATTTCAGGATCAAGATACTACGACTGTCTTCTGTACAGGTAGCTGGCCTCTGAAGGTAAAGACGAACACCAGGAGAAAATTTTTGAAGATGATTTCAGGATGTTATAAAAGTCCTGCAGAACTTAAGGATAGATGGCCTTTGAGATATCTAACCTTATCAGTAAAGGACCTAAAATAGGTTTAAGAAGTCTATAACCCCTATTATGTGGTGTCTCCAAATTCTGCTTTTGTACTCAAAGAAATAAAGTTCCCTCCTCTCAAGAAAATACTCTGAAATCTCTGGCCTCATATATTTGCATGGTATCATGATAATAATACCTGATCTATTTTGTCTGATGGCACTACCCCCAAAATATCTTTAAAAGTGTGCCATATCACATATTTCAGAAAAGTACGGAATTGGAGCTGTTTACTATGATCACAAATATATAACCATTACAGTATTCCTTTGGGATAAACACTGTTATGCTGAACACAAAAGGGGAATAGGAAATGGAAAACCAAAGGAATTAAAGCATGAGGTTTTCTTGGCCATCCTCTATGGATTGGACAACATTGTGTAGTCACACTGGGTGCTTTAAGTAAAAGAAGTTAAAGACAGACAATTATTTTTAGCCATCTTGTAGACAGAGATCTTATCCCCATCTATACATTCCAAGAGAGGGGAATGAAAAAGGAATAAATGGATTTGTCTCTTGTATAATATAAGGAAAACAGAATAGTTCAAAGTGAATTGAATTCAACATCCATGAAATGTTGGGAAATTTTGTAGGAAATGGAAATGTTGGTGATCACTGAGAACAGAAACGAATGGAGCATCCTCAGTAGGTCGGGGATCTCTAACTGCCTGTAGCCTGAACTGAAAGTGTTATTCTTTATAACATTTCTTTAAGATCCCATTTCTTTCAAGCATTTCTTAGGCTTTAATTTATACTCATACTTTATTCCAGTTTGTGAGATCTATTTCTGAAGGGCTGCGTAAGATGTCCTTTGGGGGGGAAATGTAATTTGCTGTCCAATCCTGTTTGCCAGCTGAATATTGCAGTTAGTCTCTAGAACTTAAGGATAACCGTCTGGAAATGTTTCCCATGTTCAGTACTCCAGCTGGCAATTTCTTATCAGTGATTTATCCCCACCATAAGAATAAGAAATAGCACTTTCATAAGCTGCCGCTCCTTCTCCATCATAATATGCTAACTTATTTACAAAATAAAATGGCACTGTGTGATCCATTTCATACTTCTCACAATAAGCATCCCCAAGTGATTCAATCAATTCATTTTCATACCCCTCGCAAAAGATCCTTAAAAAAAAAATCAGACAATGTAAATAATGGTTTGCCACATTGAAGCTTTATTAATTTTTACCCCTTTGTCACACATTCTTTAGAGTGAGCTCAGCTGAAATTAGAAAAAAAAAACACTTTCACAGCTTTTATTTACATTTAATTCAAATTCACAGCCAGATGCAGGCACATTTTATTGTCCTGAGTTGCAGGGCATCAAATGAGCTTTTTCACTTCAACCTGAGTTATTTACTGAAGGCTTGGCCCATCTCTGTTTCTAATCAGATTTAATGCATGCTGCATTTCAATTCAGTTAAAGCCACTAGAAAGCGCCCATTTAGCATTTATTTATTTATCCATAGTTCTGTTCTTTTCCATTTTCTTCTTTCTCTAATATGTACCACAGCTAGCTTGAATTAATGGCAAGAACATTTAGAATGCAGAAACAGAAAGTATATGTAAATGAACAATTTGCCTGTTTAAAGAAAAAGAGGAATAAAGATTGTAGGTTATAAGATGTCAGTACATTACAAATACCGGGGCTTCTTTATTTATTGAAGAGGGTAATATCCTACCCTTACAATTTACCTTCACAAGGTAGCTTACAATGCTAATTACGAAATGCTTAATTATAGTAATTAACTATAGTTGTACATCAGACTCAGTCAGAGCCGGAGTCCTGATGCAAAAGCCTTCTTGAAGCTCTGGACCCAAACTGCTATTTTACAGCTCCAAGTCTTGTGAATTATAGTGCAGTGGCAGCTGCACCAAAAAGCAAAGAGGGAGAAACTTTTGGGCACTTAATTGTCACTGTATGAAAGGAAGGGGAATCAGGAGGGTTCAACAGGACTGTCCACAATGTATAATGATCTCTGTGATGAGAACGGATTTCCTCACTCAAAAGCCTCCTTCAAGATAACATATATTAGTGTATGCTATGCTCTATGTGAGCAGGGGGAAGCGGTTCCTCTCCTGCAAAAGTAAGTTGCATCATCAGTCAATCAAGAGCTAAAACAGAATGCATATGCAATGCTCTACTATCAAAAGCTTTGCTATTGCAGACAATTGTATCAAATTCATGGATGGCTAACAATAGTGTTACAAAGAAGAGGGGCCCTTAACCATTGACTGCAAAGTGAGAAGTACAGGTATTATATCCCTTGAACAGAACTTTGGAGACCCTAGCAATCAAGTCACAATTTAGTCACAGTGCTTTGGAAAGGTGGGAAAATCTTTGAAGAGTGCTCCTCAATTCTACTATTTCCCTCATCTTATTGTTTCCAGTCTGCCATTCTTCTGAAATTGTGCAACAATTGACATCTTATGAGCCCTTTTTGCTGACTGGTTCAACAAATATTTTCTGTTGTTGAAAAGCCAAGAGTTTGTCTCTTATGTTTCTCCTTATTGTCAATACTGACAAGAACCTCTTTCCTCCAGATTTCATTATTCTCTCTCTCTCTCTCTCTCTCTCTCTCTCTCTCTCTCTCTCTCTCTCTCTCTCTCTCTCTCTCACTCTCACTCTTGCTCTCTCTTTGTATAAACACACACATGTACATTTTGCTGACATATAAAACAAAACAAGACACCTAGCATAACTATAGAATCCCAGCACAAAGTTGCATATTTGGTATACTATATCCCATTATAGTCATGTAATATTTCTGTAAAGTTCATCCAATGAAAATGAGGGAGGGAGGGAAGGAAGGAAGGAAGGAAATTTTAGTAAAGAAACTGCTTAAAAATCCTTCCATCAATTTTTTTGAGATTTGGCTTGCTTCATCATAATGAATGAACGTCTCTATTTTAATACAGTGAAAAATCATTAAAACATTTACATTATTCCAGGAATAGGAAATAGAATTTTAAAAACCTTCAAAATTAGGTCAGAGATTTGTACAGGTTCTAGGAAAATAAAATCTGTTCTGAATCATCCCATTCTACCTCAAAATGGATGAGTCTAACTATCTTTCTTTCTCCCCACTTCACTCCACTTCCACCATCTGTTTCTATATGCAAAGCTAAAAGAGTCATAGCAAACACAAATTATAGCACCCAAAAATGTAAAATTTGAAAATCCAAAGGCTTGTCAAGCATTGAAGTTAATCTTGCAGAAAAGGCTTAATATAGATATCGCAGTTATACCTCTACCCTGCTACTGTCACATCATTATTTTTATTCTTCGTCTCATTTTTACTTGACATTGCTTCCAAAATGAAGATAAAAGTTTCCTGTTGACAATGTGGCTACAAGAGATGTATCCATCACTTATGATTCTTAAATTGTAACTGCTGGGGGTGGGGAACTATTTCAGGCCGGTAAAGAGTTCTTGGTGCATGGTCACTTTAACTCTCACATTCTTCCTTTAAATATTTGTGATAAACATGCTAAAATATTATTTCATAAAACTTAACCATACAAAATGTTTTCAGTTTTGATGGTGATGCGACCTGAGTGTGATAAAGGTAGCTTGGCTTCACAGGACCTAGAATATGAATCTATCAAATTATAATTAAATCATACTGGAAATTAAAAGCCAGTCCTTCATATTCAGCATTATCATTTGGCTAATCTCCGAGTATATTTACATTTAGTTATTGGTATATATGATTTGGAAGGTATTTATTACTGGATGAAAATGACCTGATTTTGGACTGATGAATGATGAGAGAAATACTCTTTGCATATTTTCTGGGCACTCTATTCTTTCAAATTCAGAAGTTATAGCATAGCACAGGATACAAGTCCCAACTATATATCCTTTGGGGATTAGGGTCAAAATCAGAAATAACTGAAATTATTTTTTTGCTTAAGATATCTTGTCAATCATTCCTGAATTGTTCAGTACGTAAATATGGCACAGAACTCAAGAATGATCAAAAGTCCCCTTCCTTTCATTTCCTGACAGGTAGAATGAACAGTGCTCTCCAGAGAAATTTGTCTTTCAGAAAGAAAGAAAAAGGGAAGGAAATGCCTTTGTCTGAATTACTTTTAATTTCTGGAAGAAATTATAAAGTTTTAACTAGTTAGGAAAATAAAAAAAAAGCTTCTTAAACAGTATTTTGGATTAGAATGTATTCATGCTTAGAGTAAATTCACTGAAATAAAGGAAATTTACCCAAACTAATAACTAACTAACTAACCCTAAAATTCCTTATTCTATAGAATTTTTATGCTTTCCTGGACTACCAATTCTGCTAAGTTAGTTTTGGCCACTGTTCAGGGAAGGTATGAAAACATTGTGCTACGATAGTCCTATAATGATGGAAGGTAGACAAAATATCCAAAAAATATAGGGAATGATCACTTATACTAACTACTTTAGAGACAGGCTAGAGAGGCATTGTTACATTTCCATGATGATAGTTATTACCGAACAAAGTTCATGTTGCACTTTTACTATTTATCAAACAAAAAACTCTACAGACAGATGTATTTTTTTCTACTGCTTGCTTTGCTGAAACCTCTACAAAACTAACTCCAGTGAGATGGCAAGAATTGCAAAAAAAAAAAAATGTAGACAGTCCAAGGTAATGAAATGAAATTTCAAGGTCACTTAATCTATTTTATTATGTGTGGGTAATTAGATTAGAGTTAGATTCATAGTGCAAGAGTGGTGGAAAGTTAATAATTCAAGCCCTAACCAAGGACCTAAACATATTATGCTGTTATTCTATAGCACCTAAGAATATAAACAGTTCCAATCAGGGTGGTGTTTTGTTTTTTTAATTGGGGTGTTTGTATCTGATAAATTCAATATTTTTATATATTGAGGAAGTTGCTCCCATGACTCCAATCACAATTGGTGTAACAACAGATTTATTATGGTTCATCACACAGTTGTCTGGATGTTTTAGACTGGATTTGGCATTTTTATTTGTCTATTGTGTCTTTCCCAAGGAACTGGTATTTTATTTATTTTATTTATTTATTTAAATGGATTTCTATGCCGCCCATCTCCCAGGGGACTCTGGGCGGCTCACAACATATTAGAATCCATTACAAAATATAAAATACAAAATATAAAATACAATAATTAAAAAATACAAAAGTTAAAAGAGTATCTCACATTCACAATCAGGGGGGAGACCCATATCTAATCTAGTTGGTCTCACTTTCACCCCGCCTGCCGGAAGAGCCAAGTTTTTATTGCTTTCCGGAAGGCCAGCAGGGTGGGGATGGTCCTGATCTCCGGGGGAAGCTGGTTCCACAGGGAGGGAGCTCCCACAGAGAAGGCCCTCCCCCTCGGCCCCACCAACCGACATTGTTTGGTCAATGGGACCTGGAGGAGGCCAATTCTGTGGGCCCTGACCGGTCGTAGGGAGGTATGCGGCAGGATGCGGTCCCGAAGGTATAGGCAGGTGTTGTTATTTGATGGTGTTAAAGCTATTGTCATAGGATGTAAGCTGTTCTAATTAAAACTGCCTTTTGCAATTGACTGATGACATTTTTTTCCTTTTCTATTTCCTTCATCCAAGTTGCGTTCTTATTGTATTTCTTTGGATTGCTCTATAGTTGTGCCCAGAACTGCACCATTTCTTCTTTGTTACTTGTTTGCTGGTTCAATGAAGTCTCTCCATTGATGATTGGTAGAAACATCTATGAGTCAACTGAAGTTATTCTGTCTGTAGTGTGGAATTTAAGCTTTATATCTGCCTATTTTCTTGGCTATGGCTGTTATTTAAAAAACCAACAACGTGCAGGGGCTCAGCGTTTAAGATGTTGGGCTTGTCGGCTGGAAAGTCAGCAGACCAAAATGCCATGCAATGGGGAGAGCCCCCTTCCTTGTCCCAGGTCCTGCAATCCTAGCAGTTTGAAAACATGCAAATGTGAGTAGATAAATAGATATCACTTCAGCCAGAAGGTAAAAACACTCCATGACATTGTGCTGGTCACATGACTGCAGAAATGACTTTGGACAGCACTGGCTCAATGGCCTTGAAATGGAGATGAGCACCACCCCCTACAGTCAGCAATGACTAGTGGAGTAAAATCCACAAGGACTCCTTTGATCTTCTTTGTCTCTACGTGATATTTCTTGATCAGGTATTTTTTCTTTTCTTCAGCTTCTTTTCTTTCCTCTGTTCTAGCTTCCTTGGTTTTGGTCTTAGCATGCTGATCTTATTTTCCAGTCTGATCTTCCATTTTGTTTATGCACTGTTTGACTTATTTTGTTGTTTGTTGATTTTGCATCCAAAATCTTCAGTTATAACTGCAGCCATGTTGGTTTGTTTCTTGCAGTGGGCTAATGGTTATGTATGATATTATTGTATAGGCATCTTTTAATATTTTTCTAATGCTAGTGAGTTCTTTCCTTCAGAAACTTTAGGAAAATAAAGTAGGAGGAACTCAAGTTATATTAGACCACACACTTCTAAATCAGACTGCCAGACTTGTTCATTAACAAGTAGATGGCTTTCACTGAATTGTCTTCTATATACTGAACTCTATGCAGCACCCTGGCATTTGAGTAGTCACAACTAAAATTGATGTATGGACATATTTCTTAATTCTGACTATAAATGTTCCTTAGATGATGCTGATTTCTCGCTTTCTCATTCTCTACCCTATGATAAGGTGACCAGACGTCCCACTTTTGGCAGGACAGTCCCGCTTTTTAATAATTTGTCCCGCGTCCCGCGGCATTTCAAAAAAGTCCCGCTTTTTGAATTTGAATTTGCCCTGCACACCCCTCTGCCTCCTGCCTCGCCTGCCTCCTCCTGCCAGGCGGGGAGGGAGGGCAGTGAGAGGGGCAGCGGCGGTCTTGCCTGTTTGTCGCCGCAGAGCCGAAGAAGCTGGTGGCGTTCGCGGCGCGGGGCTTCCCCCGGCCGCCGGGATGCCGCCATTTGCGTTCTTTTGCCCTCTGCGTAAGCAGAATGCTTTGTGCATGCGCAGAGGGCAAAAGAACGCAAATGGCGGCATCCCGGCGGCCGGGGGAAAACGGGCGGGGGAAGCCTCACGCCGCGAATGCCACCAGCTTCTGCGGCGACGAACAGGCAAGCCCGCACCGGTAGGAACCCACCTCTGGCTGCGATGAAGGGGGGGTGTTTGGGGGGGTGCACAAAGCTGCAGGATAAGAGAGATGGACCCCTCCCGTCTTGCTCCCCTAGAAACCCCCCCCGTCAATGGTGTCCCGCTTTACAAATATTAAAATCTGATCACCTTACCCTATGAAGAATTTTTTAACCATAAACTCTTGCTTGAAGCCACCATTACTGAATAGATTGTATCTTCTCAACATTCAATAGGCAAGAATTTTTTCTCCAGAAGGTGCTTGCATACATTGTATGAAGTTAGGTTATATCATTTACAAATGCTTCAAACTTTGGTTAATAAACTACCATTTATATTTATTATAAACATGTTAGCAAAAAGAAAAGGGATACTTTAAATTAGTAATTGCTATTGGCTATAGCAAAGGGGAAAAAGGAGAGATCATTTTAGTATCTAGTTGCATAAAAAGAGAGACAATTTAGTGTAGTAGTTAAAGGCCCTGAAGTAGAACACAGAGAAGAAGTGTTTTAGATTTGCCTTTAGCTCAGAAACCAACTTGCTGAATGTGGGCCAATTCTTACCTCTCAACTCTAGGAAGAAAGCATTGACAAACCACTTCTTAAAATGTTTTCAGGAAAACTTTGCAGACTTTTTCTTCTGGTTGTCAGGAGTCAAGACTAATCTGAACATATACACACAACCCCTAAAAATAAATAAATGCATAAATAAAAATAAAAAATCCCATAAAATTCACAACTGAGTAGCAGTGTATTCCATATCTATGTCTATTTCACATAAACTACACGTAAATCTAATCTGTTTCATTTTCACATCAATGTGTAGTAAAAACACAAACCAATTTGCATTCTTTTCAAATGCATTTTTCACCATAAAAATTTTCACTTGCAAAAACTGCCATAGTTCAGCTTTGCAGAACTAATAAAAATAACACAGGAACATTTGCTGCCAAAATCATTATTGATTGCAGAGAATTTCAGGTTTCATAACTGCAAACAGAAAAAGGTAGTCCATTGTAGGATAAGCAGCTGAATATAAAAAAAAACATTTCATCACTGCAAATTTGGTAAAGGGCTAAGTATTGTACTGAGAGATAGACTAATTTGTGGAATTTTGAAAGAAAACTTTTAAAAATAATCTCAACAAAGGCAGATATAACATTTAAAAGAACATTTGAAATTGCTATCTCCATGACAACTTCTGCTAGAAATAGTATGCAGCTTCAGTTAGAGGACAGAATATACAGAGTAACAGGTCAAAATGAATTGTACTACTGTTATAGCAGAGGTTCACATTCATCAGCTCAATGCAGATTTAAAGGAGATACCTGAAGGAAAAATGGTGGGACACATTCAAATAACTTATCACTCAGGAAAAACAGACCATTGGCTAAGGATAAACAACCAAGGTATTCCTGTAAAAGGAATGTGGTAGTGCATGTCACAGAATAAATTGATAATGAAAGTGAAACAACTGTATCTAATTTGAGGTGTGTGTAGCACAAAAGTTGAAATGAGAACAGCAATATGGCTTATTAAAGTTTGTTGCAAAATCAAAACCAGAAGTGCACACAGATGACTGATTCAGCTGGATTCAATAACTTCTTTATAAACATAATAACAGATGAATCTCCAATACCATTAGCAGAGTTCTTCATCAAGCAGTTACAGACAGCAGAGAACAGTTTCATTTCAGCAGAGTTCAGAGTGGAAGAGTACAGAGTGGAGAGTGGAGCCATACCCAGCCTTAAGCTTAAGTTTCAATTTCGATTCTCTGCACAGACTCAGTTGTTATGCCTGACTCAGCTCCTATTGGCTGACTCAATTGTTATGCCTATTCATTGGCTAACCTTATTAACATGGCTCTCCCAGTTCATGAATATCTTAACATGGCTTACACAGAAATGAATTGCAAAACTATATCAATACAATTCAACACTGATTCTACTGAATCAGTTATATCAAAGCATGATTGTGAGCAATATTTCAGAAATGATAAATTAAAGCACCAAAAATACTATTAAAAACTTATCCTGGAAAAAAGATTGATACGTGGAATTGTAAAATACAATCATTAACAGAGGTGTTGGGCTTAGATTTCTGAAAAGAGGAAGACCAGCATTCCTGGGTTAAATTACAGTGAGGATAGGTACCTCTGGAGTTCCACCAGCTGTTTATTACACTTCCAAGTAAGCTAAAACTTTACTGAATATTCTTGTGCCTATGATGACTCAAAAATATCAACATGAAATAGTGTTAAAAAGAGCATACACCCAAGTTCACAAAGGATATCCAGTGACAGATAACAGACACTAATCCTAATGGTCATGTGTTGTGGCTGATCTAACGTCACTGAGCTACAGTACTTTCATGCCACAGAGATTCTCAATTTATAATAAGCACCTTAATCACTACACCACTCTGTTCTACAAGACTTCTCGTGATTTTGTTCATCAGGTGAAAGACTCTTATTTCTCCAAATCAACAAGGATCATATTAGGTGTTGGAGTTCCTAGACGTCTGGTCATATGTGGTTATAAGACTCAGGACTGTTGACTAAGCAAGGAAGCCCAGCAGCTGCAGGACTGTTAGAAGAAAAGTTATTTACTTGACACAAATACAGTATACAAAGATTGAAAACAAAGAAATAAAGGTCTATTATTATTAATTCCATCCAACCAGAAGAGAATATTTGAAAAGAATAGCACCACTTCTGGAAGGAACAACATTCAAAATCAGAAATAACAGAACAGAGATTAGCAGAGTTTATTTCCTATTATAAACATCGATTTATAATATGAAATAAAGTATTCACAGAAGAAGAATTGGAAGAATTTTGAAGGTCTACCTAGGGAAAACAAAAGCAGCTCAGACAGTAGAGAGAAACCAGGGGGATTCAGTAGTAGAGGAAAGCCAGATTTGCTAGTATCTTAGAAAGAACAACATTATCTAATTAAAAAAACAAGTTGAATGAATCAAAGAATAACTGAGCATTTAGAACAGCAGAAGAACAACAGAATAAGGTTGACAGTATTGAAAAGTTACTACAAAAAAAAGCTAGTACAAGTAATAAAAGATGCCTAAATTGTAATGTCATATATAACTATCAGCCCACTGCAAGAAACAAACCAACTGATGTATAGCATGGCTACATTTATAAATGAAGATCAAATGCCAGGGTGCTGTGTAGATCTTCATATATAGAAGACAACTCACTGAAGGCCATCCACATGTTAATGAACAAATCTGGCAGTTTGATTTGGAAGTATATGGTCTTATATAACTGAAGTCCTTCAGCTTCTATTTTCTAAAGTCTCTGGAGAAAAGAAAACTAGGATTAAAAAAATAAACTACTTAGAAAGATGAGTAAAAATGTTTCTGATCTCTAACTAGTAATCCACCTCAATTTCAACAATACATACCCCATAAAGATGTTTGCCCATTATAACCATTTCTGGATACTGAATTCAGATCTGGGGATAGAGTATGCTGTAATGTTGAAAGTTGTGCTCTGTTTGCCAGTGGTTTTCGCAGTGGTGAAATCCAAAAAATTTCCCTACCGGTTCTGTGGGTGTGGCTTGGTGGGCATGGCTTGGTAGGCATGGCTTGGTCATGTGACTAGGTGGGCGTGGTCAACTTGATTGGTCTCACCCTTAGGAAATTTCTCCTTAGTCCAACCCACAATAAAATAGCACAATAAAATAGCACTGTTCCAATATTTAAAATAGAATAGAATAACACCACCTACACCACTTCAGACAAATGGTTATCCAATCTCTTCTTAACTTCTGGAGGCAAGTTGTTCCACTGATTAATTGTTCTGTCAGGAAATTTGAGGGGCTCCTACAAAAATGAGGGAGTCAATCTATTTTTCCAAAGCACCAAAAGGCACAACAAGGAACAATGGATGGAAACTAACCAAAGAGAGAAGCAAAGAGAGAGAAATTTCCTAAGGGTGAGACCAATCAACCAATGGAATAGCTTGCCAACACTAGAGGCTTTCAAAAAGAGTGAGGGAAGTACACCCCAAAAGGACAGTGCCAGGAACCACTAAAACAATGCAGAAAACTTAAAACAGCCATTCCCCTTTTAAAAAAAGTCTACCCCAAAGCAAACACAGCACCTGAGAGGGAATCTAAGAGCAGCTGCTCAGATAATTGAAAGCCTGGGCATGCTGCCAAAAGCCATTAACCCTTCCAACTCTTTATTCTAGGTTCTCTATGTTCTAAATTGGGTGCTTCACAGCAGAAGCAATACAGATGGCTGGGCCACACATGTAGTAAATTCACAGCCTGTATGATCAAGCTGCATCATTTCCCCTCCTATATCTTTTCCCCAGGGAAGAAACAAGAAGTAGCCAATATTGCAGGAGCTATAAAAGATCTTGGGAAACTCCAGGGAGTATCAGTTGATCACAGAAGTGTTACTTAATACTCTTTATAATGAAAATGTTTGTAATCTTGTCCTTCTTCCTGAAGGGAAGAGGTTAATCCCATCCCTAGATGGGTGATTGATGGGTTTCCCTGCCCTAATCCTGTCAGTTTCTGTTGTTTATTGACTTGATTCAGTGTGTATGGCTGCATTCCAGCTGCAACTGCTAAGTGGAGCTATTAACTGGAGAGAGAGAGAGAGAGAGAGAGAGAGAGAGAGAGAGAGAGAGAGAGAGAGAGAGAGAGAGAGAGAGAGAGAGAGAGAGAGAGAGAGAGAGAGAGAGAGAGAGAGAGACCCCACTTTTGCACTTTATTTTTAACCGGTTCTCCGAACTGCCTAAGAAATTTACGAACGGTTCGGGCGAACTAGTGAGAACCAGCTGGATTTCATATGTGGTTTTAGGGCACAGCTTAAAATATACCTTTTCAGATCTAAAGCTGAAAACTGTTTAGGTTCTGGCAACCTAAGGAATTTTCTATCTTAATATGAACTTGTTCAAACACTACTATTAGCAGGAGAAGACCTCCTAAATATGTCCTGAACTACTGAAGTTCACTTAGACCTAAATAAAAGGATCTTGTGTTGTACCAAATTATGGACTGCAGCCTCTTGAAAATATGCACTTATCCCCCATTCTTTCCACTATTAGGAAATGGCTGAAGACTTTCCTCTATATCCAGGTCTCTTAAAGTTGAGCTTCTTTTTATGACATTTTAAGGCCATGTGCTTTCCTTTTTACAGCCGCATTGAGTGCCCTATGGATAAAAAAAGCAGAATACCAACAAGAATGATCTCTATCACAGCATTTTCAAATAAAAGTTATACAACATTTTGGTGACTGAGAACACAAATCAATTATAAGGAAAAATAAAAACATAATGTCAGCTTCATTTCTTAGCAACTTCCTATGAATACTGCAGAGAGAAAAGTAAGTTAAAACTTTAGTGAATTTTTTCAATTAACCTCATAATTTGGGTGGTTGGATGGTCAGCCACTGAATCTACACAGCAGATGGTCCTTTGTGATATATTCTGCGTCACTTGGAACCACTCAAAGTACAATATGGCACTTCTAATTTCTAATGGCATTGAATTTCACTAAATAACAGGTTGCAAAATTGCAACATATATACATGTGCACATACTCACATATACTATTGTCGACTAATTCTTTGATGCCTAAGAAGTTATAGCAGAACTGCTTTCGAGGTTACAGCCTTGTCAGATTTTTTTTTCAATCTTATAAGAAATGGAAGGAAAATATTCATTATGTTTATCTATGTAAAAATCTAGTTTTTCAGTATACTAATTATGACATTATGTAAATTATCTTATTTGCATTGCAGTTCTACACATGACCTAATGCGAAATGTAAAGGTGGGTAGCAAGGTATTTTTTACATTCTCTCTTGTTTCTTCCTTATTGTTTAATCCTCTGGGAAATATTGAATAGCCAAGAATCACTGATAGGAGTGGGGGAGTGTTAATATATGTACATGTTGAAAATATATGTATTCAGTTTGTTATTTATCCAATAATTAATATTGTGGAAAGTTATTAGATATATAGCTACTTTTAAATTCCTTTTTCACTCCCAAATAATAAAAATGGTAGAGATGGATCATATCTACACTTAAGTAGTCAGTTGTTCATATGTGTTGTTGTAAGGAATATCCTTCTGGGTTCAGTTCCAAGTGGGGAAAAAGACACTGGATTCATGGAAGTTGCTTGGAAAGAAGGTTTAATATGGTGGACAGGAGCACATGGCATGAGCCCCTTACAGAAAATGTAGATTACATACTTCCAGGTGTGGGTGAAGAGAAAAGAAGGCAAGAAGAGATGCTGAGTTCCTTGCTTTATACTCTCTCTTGGACCCCTCCCTAACTGTTTCCTGTTCCTATATAGAAATGTATTCCATTGGCTGTCAGACCCCAGGGGCATGCTGGGGCAACTCTTGTGGGCTGTCCCAAGTCCTAGGCTTGACTGATGTAATCTTCCCAGGTCCCATGTGGTATAATGAAAAGGCTTTGGAACTCCTATTATGGTTCTTTGTTATGCAGAAGACTTCCAGGCTAGGTGAGACGAATGTGTGAGCTGGGAGCAGGGAGCTGCAGGAAGCTGCTTTCTGTTTGAAACCTGTTTCTCTTTTCCTCATTCAGGGAAACATATTCTTTCCTTTTTTCAATATTTCCTAGGATATTTCATTTTTTCTAGGAGGGGGTGGGTACTAACTTCCTACAGTGTATCAGGAGTTTAGCTGATTTTGGCTAAATTCAAAAAGAAAATCAAAATCAGATACGGTTAGTAATTAGATTAGAGCTCATGACTTAAGCTCAGCTCAAAAGTCTATGTTATTTTACTATTAAACAGCAGACAAATATGTATGAAAATTTTATTTATTAGATTTGTGTGCCACACATATAGAGGCGACTCATATATTATAGCTCTAATAAAATCCATAGTACACATTTTGGACACATATACATACAGATTATAAACCTCAGAGAAAGGAAAAGGAACTCCTTTTCCTACACATATACTTTCTGCATCCCAATTGAATTTACATCATTGTCTTCTCAGAAAATTTTTAGTGTGTTCTCAGCCACCAAAATGTTGCCAACTCCATGTTGTATCAGTTTCTCATTTGAGCACAAGTGAGCTCAGACTCATACAACTCTTCCTTCTTCTAGCTTATAATGAAAAAAAGCATCAAGCTTTTATGGTCAAATTACACAAATTCTACTTAAACTTTATTGCTTTCTGAAACAAATCAAAATAAAACTAGGCCTTCTAATTATGACTAGTTTGTAATTGCTGTTCCTGATTGTAACTGCATTCCTGTTAACCTGGGAAATGATACTTTCTGACTCTCTCTCTGCTGTATACTAGGAGTGGAAATGGGGAAGCATTAAAACTAAAAATTGAACTGGTTCATTCATAAAACATTAAACTAAGTTTTAATGTTGTCTCCTTTCTGGACCATAATTTTATATTGATGGGGTTCCAGTCTAGTAATCACTTTTTAATGAACTCTTTGCTAGGATTCAGAGCTTTCTATTCTTTCTGTCTCTTTAAGCTCCTTCAAACCTATCTTGGCATTTGGTCACCTGAGGAGGACATCTGATTTTTGCCAGTCTGTAGGTGACATGCCAATGTAACTCAGCCTTCCTAGCATTTGAAATCCATATCTCTCGCATGATTTCTCTCTCTCTCTTTGACAATGGAGAAGAATTGCTGTCTGACCTTTTTTAAACATCTGCTTTCAAAGACCAAAGTATGTCTGCTTAGTCATCTTCTCTCCAGGCTTTGCCCCAGATCCGATATTCTAAACTTTTAATCATTTCTACACATTTCTGGAAGTTAAACTTTTCAATCTTCTTAAATGCATAGAATTTTGAACATAGGAATCTATGAAGATAAAAGTGAATTTTTGTTTCTCTGTCCAACGTGACTGGTATGGTGGCTGCAATGATAAGCTGTGTCTGTTTCACTTCTAGTTGTGCTTTCTAATAAGCAAAAATCTAGATTTCCTATGGATTATTAACATCATTGTTTACATGACATTCAAATCCTACGGTAAGGACCATAGAACCTCTCTTTATTTCTTATATGAAACATGGTATCAGGCTCATTCCAAGCTGTTAGATCTTGCTCCAGTATATTGTGTGCATCCCAGACTAGATTAATTAGACCAATTATTATGTAACTGGTGGTTCCAAAGAATGTCATCACAGACCCGATTTGAACTTTGAGCAATGACAGCACCTATAATGGGAGAATGTATTAAAACATTCAACAATCTCTTCTGATACTTATATTAATGCATTATTTATTTATTTATTTATTTTGTGAGATTTATATACCGCCTCACAGTGCAAGCACTCTCTAAGCGGTTTACACCAGTAAGCAATGTATATTTATATTGCCCCCAACAATCTGGGTCCTCATTTTACCTACCTCGGAAGGATGGAAGGCTGAGTCAACCTTGAGCCGGTGAGATTTGAACTGCTGACCTGTGGATCACAGTCAGCTAAAGTGACCTGCAGTACTGCCTCTAAATTCTATCTATGAAACTGGTCACAAAGCACAATGAAAAAGTATGTGGTTATCCACAACTGATTGAATGATAGCAATAGCAACAGCACTTAGACTTATACATCACTTCACAATGCTTTATAACCCTCTCTAAGCGGTTTACAGAGTCAGCATATTTACTCCAATAATCTGGATCCTCATTTTACTGACCTTGGAAGGATGGAAGGCTGAGTCAACCTTGAGCCGGTGAGAACTGAACTTCCAAACTGTAGCCAGCCAGCAGTCAGCAGAAGTAGCCTGTAGTACTGCATTCTATCCACTGCATCACCACTGCACAGATATTTCTGAAATTATTGATTTGAAATTTAAATGTACTAGCCCATCTCTTGGAGATAATTCTGTAGCACAGAATATGCTTTGGACTTTGAACTGGGTGAGGAAAACCTGGGAGACTTCAGATTCAGGTTTTCACCAGCTGTGCCAATATGGCATGCCTAATAAATCTATACTTTGAAGAACCCTGCCTCAGAGTTTTGATTTCCTATGGGCTGCTACTTGAAACCGTGACAATATGGCTTTGAAATAAAAAAGGGAAAGAAATCATAGTGTTGTGGTAAATCTACCCAATGTATCTGTAGCTCACAGAAACTAAAATGCTCTTCAGTTTGCATGCTAATAATGCAAAGTTAGATATAGTCAATATTATTTTAGGATCTTTATCTTATGAAAGATATAGAACATAAAATCCATCAAGATATCTGAAGGATACAGTTAAAGATATGTTCAATGAATGGATAACCATGATGGAATTGACAGAAGCGATTAAGAGAAAAATAAAATAAAATACCAGGGCCCGATGGGCTACTGGCAGAATAACAACTAGAAGAGGTATTAAGTCAGTGATGTTGGAAGTTTATAATGAAGTATTACTAGAAGCAAAAATACCAAGTTCATGGATGGAAGCAAATATTACCCTTATACCGAAAGACGATTCAGATTTAACATAGATAAATATCCTTGTTGAATGCGGACTATAATATATATGCTTCAATAATAGCAGAGAGATTAAAAAATATTTGAATGAATTTATACATCTAGATCAGAACGGATTTCTGCCAAAGAGACAGATTAAAAACAACATGAGAACGATCCTAAATACATTGGAGTACTATGAAATACACCCTGGAAAACAAATGGTGTTGACGTTTTTAGATGCACAGAAAGCATTTGACAATGTTAATTGGCAATTCATGTTAGCACAATTAAAAAAGATAGACTTTGGGGAGAGATTTAGTAATATGATTGAAGCAATATACTGTAAATAATCAGCCAAGGTGATAATAAATGGAGACATGACAGAGAACTTTGATATCAAGAAAGGCACTACACAGGGATGTCCACTGTCCCTGCTGCTATTTATATTGACTTTTGAAGTGTTAACCAGGAACATTTGGCAAGATGAAGAAATAAAAGGAATGGAAATAAAAAAGAGAAATACAAACTACAGACATTTGCAGATGACTTGGTCTTAATACTAGAAGACCCCTTAGAAACTGGACCAAAGCTAATTGGAAAAATAGAAGAATACGGGGAAGTAACAGGACTGAAAATAACCAGGGATAAGACAAATATTTAAGTTAAGAATCTTACAGATACACAAAAAAAGAGTGTTGATGAAAAGAATTAATATACAGATAGTTTAAAAAGTGAAGTACTTAGGAATACAACTAACAGAAAAATGTGCAACAATTAAAGAGGATAATTATATGAAACTGATGAGGCAAATTAAACTAGACCTGGAGAAATGGAAAGCTCTGCAACTCTCATTATCAGGAAGAATAGCTACTATAAAAATGAACATTTTACCAAGACTATTATACCTATTCCAAACAATACAAATAAAACTGGAGAAAAAAATATTTTGAAGGATTAAATAATATCAAGATATATTTGGTTATGGAAAAAAGCAAGAATAGGCTTGAAAATGGTGCAGAAAAAAAGAGGGGGCTTTGGACTACGAGACTGGGAATTGTACTATCAGGCTTCGGTACTCACATGGGTGAAAGAATGAATCAGCTTGAGACACACGCTTTCTTATGGGAAGAATAAGATAGATAGCTATTTTCAGAGACATGTTAGGAATCATTGTTATTAGTCTGGTTTAAAATAAAAGAACAACACTATTTGAAAATACCAATCTGGCTTTCCACTATGAAGGCATTGGTAGATCCTAATGTTATTAACATGGAAAAAATGGTAAGATATAAAGATATTTTGAATGACAAAGGGGGATTAAAAACTAAACAGGAACTTAGTAGCCAAGGGATAGACATTGCATGGTGGCCACATATGCAGATACAATCTCGTTACGAGAAAGATGCTAAAAAGTATGGTTTTAACAAAGAGTTAATAGAATTAGACCAGATGAAACTTGAACAGACGAAAAACTGATAAAGAAATTATATTGTTATTTATTTAGTATTAAACTTGAAAGTGAGCGGGTAAAGGAGACAATGATTGCTTAGGCTAAAAACTTTGGATATGTAATAGAATTAGATAAATGGCAGAAACTATGGGATAGAAATATTAAATTGATTATGTCAACAGCATATAAAGAAAATCTGTATAAAATTTTTATAGATGGCACTGGCAAGATTGGCAAAAATGTATAAAGATAGATCTGCTAAATGCTGCAAGTATAATCAATCATTTCGATGTGGTCCTTCTATCACAATCAAGGCTCAATCTAAAAAGATTACTTTCTGCATTTGGGTCCTACTGTGCTGAGAACCATTTGTCTATTAATTACGACAAATCCAAGGTACTGGTGTTCTCCAGAGCCCGGAAATTATACAATTGAGCTATCAATGGTAATGTTGTTAGGCAGGTTTTCCATTTTAAGTATCTAGGTATTCAATTTCAGAATACTGGTGCTTGGACTAAACATCGAACCCAGGTGCTGAATTTGGCCTCCTGTAGCCACCAGCAGATTATAAGATTCTTTTTTACCCAAGGGGGCCAGTTTATTCCTTCTGCTCTGCGTATATATAAAGCCAAAACCTTGGCCCAAACTCTTTATGGAATTCCCATATGGATATGAGGCTTCAAGGATTGTATTGAAAGAACCCAGGCTGTTTTTCTAAGGAAATGCCTCTGTCTTCCTCCTTGTGTTGGATTTGCTTCAATGTACCTGGAACTGGGCATTCGTTCAGTCGAAGGCCACCTTTAAATGGTGGTTTTGGGTGCTCTTTTCGGCAGTACCTGGTAGCTACCTATCCTTGGTGTTTGCTGACTCTTATACTTCTCGTTGGAAGAGGGAGCTGATGAAGAAACTCCACTTGTTAGGTTTTACGGGGATGCTCTGGGAGACTATGGTCTCAAGGATGCCCAGTTTAGGGTAGTCCAATGGCTTGTGGACATAGATTTGCAATATTTAAGATCCAGAGCCAATAAAACCTGCTCCCCGTTGATTTTCAGCCATTCTAATAATTATGGATTGAGGATGGCTTCATATCTCTATACTCTAACCCAGTGGTGGGTTCCTACCAGTGCGGTCCACTCTATAGCACAGGTAGTGGCCCGCTGGTGATTTCATAGTACCAGTGTGGTCGGTTGCCAGTGCCTGGGTGCCGCCATTTTTTAAAATTTTTTTTTAATTTTTTAAAAAAATTTCTTCTGCGCATGCCCAGAAACCTGACAATTAAGTCTTTCCCCATCCCTTCGCTTGAAAATAAGAAGAAGCTCGCATTTGACACTTTCCCTTCGCTTTTGTCTAAAGCTTCCCAAAGTGGGCGTTTTCCGAAAGCTTAACCTTTTATACTGTTAATTTTATACAGTTTTATACTGTTATTCTTTAGACGAAAACATTGAGGACTGTTAAAAGATACTGTTCTTTTAACAGTCCTCAATATTTTCGTCTAAGGAATCCATGATTGAAACCAAAAATGCTGTATGAGACTTGCTTGTCTTTTAACTATAGCATTTTCTGCATATAAAGGTTGCTGTGTTGCCATGGTGTAACACGCACTTTGTTTGCAAAGCTTTTCATGTAAGCTATAAAATAGCAAAAATAGTAGTAACATTTCTCTGAAATAACTAATATATGACCGGCAAACCATGCCCACCCGGTCACATGGTCGGCAAGCCACACCCACCCAGACACATGGCTGGCAAGCCACACCCACAAAATAAGCCACACCCACAGAGTTGTAGTAAAAAATTAGGAAACCACCCTTGCTCTAACATCCCCAAGTATAGAAGAGTCTTTTCTCTAGCCCATTTTAATGTTTTGCCCTCAGCACTACTCGATGGGCAATTCAAGAGGCTCCTGATTAGTGAGCGACTATGCCCCTGTGATCGGGCTGAGGTTGAAACTGTGGAGCATGTCTTATCATACTGCCCTATGTATAACACAGCCAGAATTAAATTATTGTCTCTTCTTGGAAATGATC
Organism: Diadophis punctatus similis; assembly: GCA_023053685.1. Classification (NCBI taxonomy): domain Eukaryota; kingdom Metazoa; phylum Chordata; class Lepidosauria; order Squamata; family Dipsadidae; genus Diadophis; species Diadophis punctatus. Next base: position 36,001,121 of record JALIGW010000001.1, on the reverse strand, counting down.
CCTCTGGTTCTAATGCTAGTAATTTGGCCTTATATTGTCTAGGGGATGATTCCTCCTATATTACTTCTCAGGTTTCAAAATTTTTCTTAAGAGCTGTAACTATTAGAGGAGAACGTTGTAATTCCCTTTAGCCAAGACTTCTGGTGTTAATTGTTTGTGATTTATTTTGGTCTGTGACTGTAAAATAAAATTTATTATTATTATTAATCAATCATTTGGTTTATACTACCATATGTGGTGGACATGCTCAAAAGCTAAAAAATATTGGACAAAAATACATATTTGGTTGGAAAAAATGATAAAGCAACACATAGACTTGGAACCAGATATATTTTTGTTGGGCATTCTACCAGAAAAATATGATAAAAAGACTATATATCTGGTTTTACATATACTAACCACAACTAGAATTGTATTTGCACAGCAATGGAAAAGTAATGGGATTCCGTCAGATGAGAATGTAATTAAGAAAATATTAGAATGCACAGAAATGGATAGATTAACACTTATTATTAAGGATAAAGAAGAAATTGAATATTTTTTGATATGGGATGTATTTTATCAATGGCTAGACAATAGAAACAGAAGCTAGAAAGGAGGAGACATAAAAAGAGGAAATGTTAATGTGGAGAGTTGTTAAAGAAGATAATGTTAAGTATTATTGTTATTACATTTTATATTATCAATATTATTGTGATGAATACTATAATAAATATGTGGATTATGACTGTTTAAAAAAGGATATCTGAAGGATATAACTTGGAGTGTTTATAAGATCTCTATAAAATTTATCGTATAGCTTTCTTGATGTAGTTCAGGGGCTGCTGAAATCTTAGACCATGCCTAACTACAGTATACTGTAATTTTTGCTGAAAATTTAAATGCCATAGTTTTATTTTGAAATAAAATTGCTGACGTTGTCAGGTGATGTTTCTTATTTGCTATTTTGGCACCTTAAGCAGAACAAAAAACTTTGAATGATAAATGGAAGAAAAAGAAAGAAAATTATGAAAGTGTTTGCAAAATTTATTCTGAACACATTAGCGTTATAATGATACCAGATAAAAGGGACGTTGTTACTTACCTGATACGTCCTTTCTCATAGGGTGAAGCCATCCTCCAAGAATGGGTTAAATTTGCCCCCTAGCCAATCAGGACCGAGTTATATCAAAGTATAAATACCACCCTCTTGCCTTGGCACTCCCTCTTTATTCGAGGGAAGAAGGTGAAACTCATAGTGCTTAACCATCAACCAACTTTTTATTAACAAACAACTAGCACGAACAATCAACTGACTTTAGAGATGGAGCTATGTACATGCTGTGACACCAATCGACACTTAGAGCAAGAAACAGAACTATGTACATGCCCGTGACAGTCCAGGACCCATTGTCCAGGGAGGGACTTGGAGGATGGCTTCACCCTATGAGAAAGGACGTATCAGGTAAGTAACAACGTCCCTTCTCCATAGTGGTTGAAGCCATCCTCCAAGAATGGGACATACCAAAGACCCTTTGTCCCTAGGGTGGGCACTCTAGGTGCGGCTGGAACTGTCACCATCTCTCAAACCATGACCCAACACCCTCCGGCCAAAGTCAGCCTCCTCTGAGGCGTACATATCCAGTCTGTAGTGCCGGACAAATGGGGTTGGCGAAGTCCATGTGGCCACCCGACAGACCTCAGTGATGGACACACGAGCGTTCCAGGCCGCCGTGGTGGCAGCGCTGCGCGTAGAGTGCGCCGTGAGACCTGGGGGTCGGGGCAAGGACATGCGTTCGTAGGCCAAGGAGATGGTCGCCCTGAGCCAGCGGCCCACCGTCGAAGAGGATGCCTTGGAACCCATGGAAGACGGGCAAAAGGACACGAAAAGGGCCTCGGTTCGTCTGAAGGCGGCCATGCGCTGTATGTATATGTCCAAGGCACGCCTGACGTCCAGCAGATGCCATGTCCTTTCAGAGTCAGTGACCGGATTGTGGCACAGGGTGGGAAGAATGATCTCCTGCGCCCTATGAAAGTAAGTGTTTACTTTCGGGACGAATGTAGGGTCCAGTCGCAGGACCACCCTGTCGGAGTGGAAGACACACAGGTCACCCCTCACCGACAGAGCAGCCAGTTCAGAGATGCGACGTGCAGAAGTCACTGCTACAAGAAAAACCACTTTGTAGGTCAAATGAGTCAAGGATGCCGTAGAGAGCGGCTCAAATGGACCCTTCGTGAGAGCGGTGAGTACCCTGGAAAGGTCCCAGGTAGGGAACCTATGGACAACTGGAGGACACAGGTTTGAAGCTCCTTTCATGAATTGTTTGAGGAGCGGGTGGCCGGAAAGGGAATCCAGGTTTTGGCAGGAAAGTACAGTGGACAGTGCCGCCACCTGCCGGCGAAGCGTGTTGGGGGTAAGGCCCTTGGCAAGACCCTGCCGCAAAAATTGAATAACATTGATTATTGATAACTCCACAGGGGAGTATCCCACCTGATCACACCAACGGCAGAAGGCTTTCCATGTTGCAGAATAAATACGTTCGGTAGAAGCCCTCCTAGAGGCTAACATGATGGAGGCAATATTGTCCGGGACCAGGTGGTGTTTCAGAGTGAGCCGCTCAAGCGCCAGGTGGTCAGTTGTAGCCAGTGCGGCTCTGGATGACAAACTGACCCCTGGGCAAGCGACCACTCTGTCGGCGGGATCCGCCAGGGAGGTGACACGGACAGGGACATAAGGTCCGCGAACCACGCCCGCCTGGGCCAGTGAGGGGCCAGCAGGATGATCTCTGCCCGTAACTGGAGGACCCTCCGAATTACCCTGGGGATCAGGGGAAGGGGAGGAAAGGCATAAAGCAGCCCTGGCGGCCAGACGCACCGAAGAGCGTCGGTGTCCGCTGCCCCCGGCGTCCGAAACCTGGTGATGAAGGTGGGCAGTCTGGCGTTCTCCGGGGTGGCAAACAGGTCGACGACCGGCAACCCGAACCGAGAGATGAGTTGTTGGAACAGGTCCGGGTGCAGGGACCACTCCGCTGGGTCGATGGTGTTCTGACTGAGCCAATCTGCCGTCGTGTTGCTCACCCCGGAGATGTGTTCTGCGGCGATTGATCGGAGGTGCCGCTCCACCCAGAGCCCCAATGTCATCGCCTCGGCCATGAGAGCTTTGGACAAGGTGCCGCCCTGACGGTTCACATGCGCCTTTGTTGTTATGTTGTCGGTCAAAACAAGCACATGGCTGTCTGATAGACTGTCCCGAAAGTGGGCCAGGGCCAACCTGACTGCCCTCAGTTCCAGGAGGTTGATGGGAAGGCCCTGCTCGGATGGAGTCCAAGAGCCCTGGGCAATTTGAGACCCGGTGTGGGCACCCCAGCCCGCAGTGCTGCGTCCGTGGTCACGGTCACCCGCTGTGGTTCCAAGAATTCGGTTCCCTTCTGAAGCGCGGTTGAAGACCACCATCTGAGGGACCTGCGGACATCCGCCGGAACACGCACCTTTGCAGGGGAGGCGCTGCGATTGGCCCGCTGGAAAGGTAGAAGAAACCATTGAAGGTCTCTGGAGTGCAGGTGTGCCCATGGGGTGATGTGTATAGCTGAAATCATCTTCCCCAGGAGGGAGGACAGCTGGTTCAAGGGAGCCCTTGGTTTGGCCAGAACTTGCTGGACTAAGTCCGATATGCTGTCCCTCCGCTCCCGAGACAGATACACCCTGCACTCCAGAGAGTCAATGATGGCCCCCAGGTGGGTGACCCTAGTTGACGGGGACAGCTGACTTTTGCCCATGTTGACCAAGAACCCGTGGTGTTCCAAGGTGTTGAGAACTACCTGTATGTCCTGCCCTGCCTGGGACAGAGAGGAGGACTGGATCAGGATGTCGTCCAGGTAGCATTGGACACGCACGGGAATGGCTCGTAAGTGGGCGGTAAGGGCGGCCAGGATCTTTGTGAACACCCTAGGTGCGGAAGAGAGGCCGAAGGGCAACGCCAGGTATTCGTAATGCACCCCTGCATAACAAAACCGGAGGTATTGGCGGTGGTCCGAATTGATAGGAATGTGTAAATATGCCTCGGAGAGGTCAATTGAGGCGAGAAAGTCGCCGTGCCGAATACCTGCCAGGATGGATTGCAGGGTGTGCATCTTGAATTTTTTATAGCGAATGTAATTATTGAGGCGTTTCAAATCCAGAATAGCTCTCCATCCGCCCGAGGACTTTGGAACTACGAATAAAATGGAATAAAATCCCTGTCCCTGTTGGTCCCTGGGCACCTGTTGAATAGCTCGAATGTCCAACAGGTGCTGGATTGCCTGATTCATCAGGACCCGTTTAGAGGCGTTGGAAGACAAGGGACAGTGTAGAAAGAACCTCGGAGGGGTGGATAGAAATTCGAGAAGTAGCCCTGACGAGAGGGTCTGCAAGACCCATGCGTCATTGGTGATTTCCTCCCATCGACCGGCATATAATCGCCGCCCTGAGTCCCACGGGATTGGGCGGCCTATAAGAGCGTCTAATAAATAATAAATATAAATAATGCCAGGCGACCCCCAATGGGAGGAACCGGGGTACTAACGGGTTTACCGGCGGTAAGGGCGACCACCGGCTCCTCTAAAGGGCTGTTTGGACCTTGCCCCCTTGAAAGCTCTATCGGTATTGGTCCAAGAGCGTCCCCCATACTGGCCTTGGTATCCGGTCTGGCTCTGATAGCCCGACTGACCCTGGGACCCTGATTGGTTCTGGGGTCGTGGATACCCGTGGTCGGGCACCTTGGGACCCTTCCTAAAGAAGGATTTCTTAGGGTGCCTAGTACAATTAGAGAGGACTTTACGCTTGTCCTTTGTTTCTGTAGTGACCGGATCCAGTGCCGAGCCAAAGAGCGCTGGTCCGGAGATTGGGGCTGCGGCCAGCTTCCATTTGTGCCGCGCATCAGCAGGCCACGAGCGGAGCCATTGCATTCTTCTCGCGATCACGGCGGATCCCATGGAGCGAGCGGAGAACCTGGCGGCCTGCAGCGTAGCGTCCGATGTAAATTGGGCCGCCGCCAATAGCTTCTTAATGTCCTGCTGTGCGCGGGTGTCTGTGGCCGGAATATGCTTCTGCAATGAGTGAAGCCATTTGAGAGACACCCGGGAGAAAAAGGAAGCTGTCGTAGAGGCCTTGATGGCCCAGGCGGCCGCCTGATGGGCCTTCTGCAGGGCAGCTTCGGTTCTGCGATCTTCAGGACGCAGGAGCTCCTCGGGTTCGCCGGGCAACTGCGTTGGTGAGTATAGGGCCTTCACCGGGGCGTCTATAGTGGCGAGCGCGAGGTGTTGGGCCAGGTGGGGGGCCACATTAAAATACCTCTTATCTTGAGCGTTGGGTAGGGGCCCCATGCTGGGCGACTGCCATTGCTTGGTCAAGGCGTTGACAAAAAAATTCGGGATGAGAATGACCTCTGTATTGGAGGTTGTTGCCTCCTCGAAGATGAGGTCATCCTGGGATCCCGTCTTAGGGGGCTCTGCTTGCGCAGTAGAAAGGTTGGCCGTAGCCCTTGCTTTGTGAAGCAGAGACCTGAAAAGGCTCGGATGGAAGAGCCCTGTGACGACTGGGGCCTCTGGTGCCATGTCCTCATCCTCAGACATCTGTATGTCAAGAGGTGTTTCCTCCAGCTGGTCACCAACCTGTTGGTCAGGTTCCCCTTGATCGAGTGAAGACATGGAGCTTTCAGAAGAATCATCGCGGTCCTCGACCCCACCCTGTGCGATGGTGTCAGTGGTGTGGGGGAGAACTGCGTGTGGCAGGGCAAGTGGCGTTGGTAAAGGCTGAGGCACCTGAGCCATTGCCCTGATGGCTGCTTCTAAACCCTTGCGGATGGCAGCATCCATCCTGACCTGAATGGCATCAGCTGAAGGAGCGGCTGCAAGGTCTGGGGCTTGAGTGGTCTGGATCCCCAGGGGGGATGCCCCTTCCTGCTCACCCCAAATGTCACCCTCCCTGAGGTGGCAGTCCAAATTCTCTAAAGAAAGCTGATCCCCAGAGCAGTCATATGTGTGTGATGGAGGAGCTGGAATGTCCTTTCTGGCCTTGTGTGTGTCTGAACCCACCTTTCCACGTTCCTTTGAAGAAGTCTTCAGGCTGGTCTTGCTGTGAGACCTCTGGCCATCAGCCCCCTGGGTGGAGCTGGCAGACCTAGAACGCCCTGAGGGTGAGAGTGGGTGCATTGGAGACCTGTCCCTGACATGTGCAGGGCTCATAGAATCTAAACCCCCCCCCCATGTGTGGGTGCAGGATCAGGGGCAACCCTGGGGGTCTTCTGCTTCGCCTTTCCCTGTTTCTGGGGCTTGTCAGCCATTTCGGCTGCACTGTGGCTCAGCAGGGAACAGGCAGGAAAGGCAGGCAGTCAGCTAAGAAAGCGAACAGTAGAGGCAGTCAGGCAGGCAATTAAGCAAGCGATCAAGAAGCAGGCAAAAAAAGCGGCAGAAGGGAGAGCAGTTCCTTCGGCAGTAGAGCTCTTCTGCTGTCCGTCACTTTTAATTTATTCAAAATGGCCGCCGCACCTCAGCTTCGCTCCGTGCTCCTCGGCTGTCAGTCAAGTTAATTTATTCAAAATGGCCGACGCAAGCCGAATCGCTCTCTAACGGCTGTTCCCGCCGAAGAGCCTCTCAGCTGGGATCAAAGAGGCCTTTTGAAGTCTCGTCGATGCGAGGCCTCACTGCTGCACGAGGAGAGGTCTGACAGATTGCTAGTGCCCCTGCCGACGCCGCGCGAAGCTAGCGGCCGATGTCGGGTCCAGAATTTCAATTAGGGGCACTAGATGGCCATTGGAGACAAACTCTAGCCTCGGAGGGGAACGCAGGCCACCCAAGCGCGTAGCTTCTGTGGCTGGAAGTTAAGTTCAGAGTACCTCCCTCCCTGTCAGACCGTGGCTGAGATGATGGAATTGGGTTGATCTAGAGGCACAAGGATTCACCTGTCACCTCAGTGGGGCAAACCCCCCCCAGAGGGGAGTAGGCCTGAGACAAAGGCCCCTGCTTGTCACCAGAAGTTAAGAGTGACAGCTGTCAAAACCCAATTATTGGTTCAGCAAGAAAAAAAAATATTTTTTTGTTTTAAAATTAAAATTGAAGCAAAAACTCACAGATACAGATATAGAAGTTGGTGAGAACTCCAAGGATGGTTAAGCTGTCCTTCTTTGGCTGAGGACCGAGAAAAAAGAGGGAGTGCCAAGGCAAGAGGGTGGTATTTATACTTTGATATAACTCGGTCCTGATTGGCTAGGGGGCAGATTTAACCCATTCTTGGAGGATGGCTTCAACCACTATGGAGAATGTTCTGGTTAAAAACAGTATTGCAGTCAGAGTCCAAGGAAATATATGCACAAGTTAGCATTCATCTCCTGTCTCTCAGAAACCTCCTTGTCATTCTAATATTTTCTAAGTGTGTAATTCTCCAATTTGAGTCTAACTACCAAAGAAATAGACTTGTATAGCTGCCCTGGGACCAAAGGAGTCTTTCAACAGGAAAAATCTGAAACTTTAAGGGTCTATTTTTTCCCTTTGCTCTCAGCTTTTTAAGTGTCTCGTGTTATTGGATTAAAGTGACAGAGAGTTGGTCTGCAGGTATAAAAACCGGTTATGTTTTAAAAAGAAAACCAGACTTAGCAAAGTGCTACCAGACCATCTTGCAATTTCTTTGAATTAAAATAAAGATGGGGAAAATGAAAAGAAAAGTAGGTTCCCAACTCCTCTTGCAGAATTATTTGGCAGCTCAGAGTAAGCCCAGGGTCAAATGGGTGTGTACACTGAGGGGTTTTTTTTTTTAAATCCAGGATAATCAGAGAAATCTTTTTTCTATCCAGAATAATCAGAGAAATAGCACAGCCAACGCTAGACTAGAACAGGGGTCTCCAACCTTGGCAACTTTAAGCCTGGTGGACTTCAACTCCCAGAATTCCCCAGCCAGCTGGCTGGGGAATTTTGGGAGTTGAAGTCCGCCAGGCTTAAAGTTGCCAAGGTTGGAGACCCCTGGACTAGAAGGTTTCACTGCACTGCTGATCAGATATTTGGTGATGTTTGGCCTTTTCTCTAAGTTGTCTTATTCACGTTTTGGAGACTCCTGGAAAATATGGTGCAGTGGGGACAGCAGCAGCCAAGCTTTTGTTACAAAAGAGAGCTGAAGTGGTGCAGTGGTTAAATGCAGCCACTGCAGGCTGACTGCTAGTTCAGCAGTTCAGCTGTTCAAATCTCACTAGGCTCAAGGTTGACTCAGCCTTCCATCCTTCCGAGGTCGGTAAAATGAGGACCCAGATTGTTGGGGACAATATGCTGAACTCTGTAAACCGCTTAGAGAGGGCTGTAAAGCACTATGAAGCGGTATATAAGTAAAGTGCTATTGCTACAAGCATTCAACTGTGGCACAACAAGTGGATAGCTGGACAAAGTCTAACGGTTGTATGGGCGCCGCTGATGTTCTGGAACTGGCATTGCTATCGAATCCGAAGTATGGAGTAACTGCCATCTTAGAATTCACCAATTATTTGCTCTGAGGCTTTTCTGTTCTCACTATTCAGAGAGTTGGTGATAAAATGCTGGAATGGGGACCTTGTTATGGCACACACCCTTGCACGCAGAGTGGTGGGGATGAATATTGGATGAAACTTAGTAATTAGAAAAATTAGTAATTCAAAACATCTTGAAAATTAATGTACAATTCAGACTAGATTTTTTTTGTTTGGCTTTATGGATAAAGCATTAGAAAAATCACATGGTGTTTTATGGTTATGCATGATATCAGCAGCAAGACTTCTATATGCTCACTGCTCAGCATTGGAAAGCTCCTATGACACCCACAAGAAAGGTTACTAAAGATGACAGAATTAACAATGATGCTTACGTTGATGGTCCTTGTGAGAGAAAAATCACTGAACAAATTCATCTATAATTGGAAGCCCTTTGTGGACTTTTGCAGGCGATGGAGAAAAATTACATTTTGACATATGGATGTGACGATTGTTAAAATTTAAAAGGAAAAAAAAATCTCCCCCCCGCTTTCTTTATTTTCGAGAGTTGTGGTGGCATAGTGGAGAAGACGCTCATCTCCCACTCGGAAAGTTGGGAGTTCAATCCTAAGTAGTGTCAGATATTTATCTCTCCTAGGACACAAAGGAAAAATATCTGTTGTAAATTTCATATGGCATCAAGAAGAGTATCCGGCCAGTAAACACTCAGCTCCATCTAGTTGCTCCAAATCTACCGTATATTCCGGTGTATAAGGCGACTGGGCGTATAAGACGACCCCCAACTTTTCCAATTAAAATATAGAGTTTGGGATATACTCTCCGTATAAGACTACCCCTCCTACCATCTTTCTTTTCCTTTCTGTCTTTCTTCATTCCTAACATCTTTCTTTCTTTCTTTTTTTCTTTCTTTCTTTCTTTCTTTCTTTCTTTCTTTCTTCTTTCTTTCTTCCTTTTTTCCCTCTCACTTTTTTCTCTTCCTTCCTTCCTCCCACCCTCACTTTTTTCTCTTCCTTCCTCCCACCCTCCCATCTAACATTCCTCTTCTTCCTCTCCTTCCTCCCTTCCTTCCTCCATCCCTCCCTCCCTCCCTCCCTCCCTCTCTCTCTCTCTCTTTCTTTCTTTCTTTCTTTCTTTCTTTCTTTCTTTCTTTCTTTCTTTCCTTCCTTCCTGTCTGTCTTTCTTTCTGTCTGTCTTTCTTTCTGTCTTCCTTCCTTCCTTCAACCCTCCCTCCCTCTTCTTTCTTTCTTTCTTTCTTTCTTTCTTTCTTTCTTTCTTTCTTTCTTTCTTTCTTTCTTTCTTTCTTTCTTTCTTTCTTTCTTTCTTTCTTTCTTTCTTTCTTTCTTTCTCCCTCCCTCCCTCCCTCCCTCCCTCCCTCCCTCCCTCCCTCCCTCCTTCCTTCCTTCCTTTCGCCCTGCAGGAGGAAGAAGGAGCCCCTGTTGCCGTCTCCCGCGGGGCTCCAGCCACCCGGCTGAGTCCTTGACCGCGCCGCCGCCAGGGTTAACGCGCACGGGAGGGAAAGAGAGCGCGCGCTGCCGCCGCCGCTATTGCTGCTCCGGCGTGTCCTTTGCACAAGGCGCAGCATGTGCGAAGTCTCCCCGGTCGCTGTGGCTGCACCGGGGAGCCCGTGTCCTTGTCAATGATGGAGACGCTGCGCGCGCGGGAGGTACCGCGGAGCAGAGGTGCCTGCGAGCGAGACGAGTGGCGGCATTGGCGGCAGGCTCCTGCCCGTGTCTCCCGCCCGCCTGCCCGCCTCTTGCCTTAGCATTTAAAAGAATGAGAGGCGGGCGGGCGGAAGACGCGGGCAGGAGCCTTGCTCGCCAGGCGCTTCTGCTCCGCGGCCCCTCCTGCGCGCGCAGCATCTCCTCGTTGACAAGGACGCGGGCTCCCCGGTGCAGCCATAGCGACCGGGGAGACTTTGCACATGCTGTGCCTTCGTACCCGGCGTATAAGACGACCCCCGACTTTTGAGAAGATTTTCAAGGGGTAAAAAATCGTCTTATATGCCAGAATATACGGTACCCCAAATTAAGAGACCGGATCGTAAAAAGGGAGGGTTTTTTCTTTATTTTGAGAAAATGACATTTTATTGCAGTCTTAAACAAAGTGTAGAATGTATAACCAGTGGTGAAATCCAAATTTTTTACTACCGGTTCTGTGGGCATGGTTTGGTGGGCATGGTGTGACTTGGTGGGTGTGGCTTGGTGGGCGTGGCAGGGGAAGGATACTGCAAAATCTCCATTCCCACCCCACTCCTGGAGGAAGGATATTGCAAAATCTCCATTCCCACCCCACTCTGGGGCCAGCCAAAGGTGGCATTTTCCGGTTCTCCGAACTACTCAAAATTTCCGCTACTGGTTCTCTGAATTACTCAAAATTTCCACTACCGGTTCTCCAGAACCTGTCAGAACCTGCTGGATTTCACCCCTGCATCCTTGGAAGAAATCAGAAGTCATTCTTTTTATATAGTTTTGTTTTCCTCTTTTTCTTTATACCTCTTTGCACTTCTCTTCTTGTTCTCTTCTTACTCTTTATCTTTCTCTTGTTTATGCTGTTTTTTTTAAAGTGTATGCTTCATAAAATGTAATAAAATTAGTATTTATTTGTCTGAAATTATATAGGATTTCCTGCTTGGATTAGAAGACCTCCAAGATCCCTTCACAATCTATTATTCTGTTATTCTGTCCTTTCCAATTCTGTTATTCTATTTAAAACAAGATAGTAGTGAAGCTACAAGTTAGTTTTTAAAAGTATAAAAGGTGGAGCAGAAAAAGAAATTTGGCTTTTGTTGACATTAAGGCCATGATCCATAAAATAGGTGGCTGTAAAACAGTAACATGAACTGATTTAATTGAATGTAAAGTGATTGCTCATTCTCCCTATGTTTAATATTTCTCATTGTATAGTATTAACAATTATAATTGGATGGCAACATTGAAAGATAGTATTTGTCTAAAAGATACAAAAGGGAGAGAAACAGAGATGAGCCAATTGGTTTAGCACAATTTATTATGGTATCTCCTTTTTCCATACTAAAATCCCCTTCATGTGGTTCCCAGAAGACTGGAGTTTATTTGAATTGTTTTCTTTTCTGAATGGAAAGCCATCCTTTGCACTAGCACCTTCCTTAGTTCATCTGGTCATAATTAATTTAGAAACCTTAGAGACTTAAATTGCATGGATGGTGTTCAACAGATTATTCAGTGCAGATTTTAATTTTTGAACAGACTTTTCAACAATAAATGAAAGTTGCTAAGGATTTTCTTCTCACTCTTTTCTAACATATGTGGTTATATTGAAAATACATTAATTTATTTATTTTGTTGTCCCACGCCCATTTCTTTTCATCAAGGTTCTCTTTTTTTAATTAAAAGTGTCTTAGCTTCTTTGCTTATTATAGTTACAAAGAAAGGGGAAATATAAAGGAGAAGGTTATAATACTATGAAAAGCTTCACCTTTTTAAAGCAAATTCATTCATGACATAGCTTTGGAAAACATTCTTTCCTTGAATATGAAATGAGACCAGACATTATGTTGTGTCTTCACTATGTTCTCCAAATCCAAGAGCTGGCATTTCCTGCCCCAGTGAATCACATGAATGTTATTAATCACATATACAGCCATTCTTAATTAATGTTGTTGCAGTCTTACCACCTACAGCAAACAAACTATGCATTTGTCCTTTTACTTAACTTACCTACACAGTTTAAACCTACATGACATTCATAGCACTGTTCCAATCAAAACCTCACCAAATGCAATGTTGCTAGTTCTGCTTTGGGTCTAAGATAAATGCTGATTGTCAAATATACAGCATGCTTTTTTCTCTTGAAAACCATTGATTGTTTGAAAGGGAAGTCACAGGGACATTTCATGTCAAAGGCTTCATGACTTGGAAATATCTTGCCTCACAGGTTGCAGCTTAAATTGCAATTATAAGGCCATAGGTTAATGTTTTTAGATTCCATGGTGCTCATTTCATGTTTTTTTCTGTGATTAGTAACAATAAAATTCAAATAAAGAATTCAGAAATAATGCCAAAGTATGCAGTTCTTACACTGAAATTCTCATCAACTTGCTACCTTATTGCTTAAGCAGCATGGGAAATAATAGCAATGCCAATAGTATTTAGACTTATATACTGCTCTACAGTGTTTTACAGCACTTATGAGTGGTTTACATTCCATATGTCAGCATATTGCCCCCAACAATCTAGGTACTCATTTTACCAACCTTGGAAGGATGGAAGGCTGAGTGAACCTTGATCCAGTCAGCATCGAATTCCAGACTGTGTGAAGAGTTAACCTGCAATACTGCATTTTAACCACTGCGCCATCATGGTTCCTAAATAATATTGGTCACTCAGTGATTTTCGAATTTCCTGGATTCAGCCACCTAAAACTGGGCAATGCACTGACAAATATGAAGATTACCATAGTGAATTAATAAATGAGATACAGATAACAGTATTAAACTGATAAGATCTATTCCCTCCCGCTCCCATTCCCAGGAAGGTAGATCAAAGTAAAAGAAAGACGAGGGACAAGGAAAGGTTGTAAATTGGCATCCAAGCCCTCCCCGCAAGAATGCCAGCATCCTTATAGGGATCTATGAGGATCTGAAATGTTGCCTTCCTAGGAGAATGAGAACTCCACCAAGGGGTCGTCCTCCAGATCACTGTCAGGTTGGCCAGGGCCTCCCATGGAAGGTGTTGGAGTTCGCCCTCTGGATTTTGGGGATGGGTGGAACTCTGTGATATTGCTGCTTTTCAGAGCAGTGTCTTTGGCACATAGGGTAGACTTGGTTGGCTTTCCTACCAGTAAATGATCACTTTTCTTGGTTGGCATCTTTGATCAGCATTTGGCAGCCCGGTGGCCTCCTTTTCTGCACTTGAAACAGGCAGTTGAGTTGCCGCTCCGGGGACGTTCACTTTTGGCATGAAGGGGTGGCAGTTGCCCCGTCTGTCCCAGTGGTGTTTCCAGATGCTCCCGGAATGGGAGAATCTGCTCTTCCCCCATTGGTTTCCCCTTGCTTATTGCTGCCTCTGCCCCTGCAGTCCATGGCATCACAGGCCCTAAGGTCCTGGAAACCCTGAAGCATGAAGCACATGACATGCTTCTTGAGATGATCCTCTCATTCCAGCTCCTCATCCAGGTGGTCATGATCCAACAGAGCTTCCACCTTGTGCCTCCAGCCCTGCTGCCAACTGCCTTGGGTAAGGGTGACCCCTTTTGTTCCTCCTTCCCAGTGGTTTTTCTTCACCATGCCAATGGACCATCTTGGCTTTACGGGTCTTCCAATGCAGCCAGTTCCTCCACCAAGCATTGGCTTGGGTCGTGGTGTAGCAGTGGTAGGTTCCTACAGGTGTGGTCCACTCTATAGCACCGGTAGCGGCCCGCTGGTGATGTCACAGTACCGGTGCGGTCTGTTGCCGGTGCCTGGGCGCCACCATTTTTTAAAAAAAATTCTTCTGCGCATGCCCAGAAGTTGAGCTTCCGGCACTGCGCATACGCTGCCTTCCTACCCCCAGTGAGTCCAAGCAGGGGAGGATGGCTGAGGGAGCGTGTGAGACGCTGAAAGAACGGGCGGCAGGAGCTATCTCCATTCCCATCCCTTCAGCAGTCCGAGAAGCCACGAACGCGCGGTGATGATCCTAGGCATTTTTGCACGCTTGAGGCTTCTCGAGCTGCTGAGGGAAGGGGGAACATTCACCCGATCACATGGCTGGCAAGCCACACCCACAAAATAAGCCACGCCCTCAGAGTGGTAGTAAAAAAATTAGGAACCCACCCCTGTGGTGTAGGTTTTCCCCCCAGCACTCTGCTTCTCCGTGCTCACTGCTCTGGTCAGACATGGTTTGCAGGATCCCCTCAGTAAAGCAAAACTTCTCCAGGTTGACAACTATTGGAGATTTTGCCTAATATAAGGACTTGCCTCTCCTCTCTCCTCAAGAAAGCAAAAGTCTTGAAACTGGCATCATTTCAAAAGGAACTTTTATTGGGTGATAGTAATAGCAAGAAAAGCCAAGCAGGATCTGAAATTCCTGCTCAAAACCATTAGGTTAAAAGTTGTAGAAACTTCTCCCCTCCATCCAGCCCAAAGGCGAGCCAATTCACAGGGGCAAAGTTGTTGTGAGAACCTCGAGCTGAGAAGGTGATAAGAAGCTGTTCTCAGGCACCATTCACTCTTTCCCTTGGAGCTGAGTGAAAACAGATGGCCCCAGGCTATTCCCTCCCCCCTCTCATTCCCAGGAAGGTACACCAAACTAAAAGAAAGACCAGAAACAATGAAAGGTTGTAAATTGGCATCCAGACCCTCCCTGCAAGAATGGCAGCATTCCTATAGGGATCTATGGGGACCTGACAATCCTAACACCTTAAGAAGCTTTGCCAGGTGTCTCAGCTCACTGATACTTATGGTGAACTACTCAGCCTCTAGTTTATTTACAATGGCTCCATATTCCTTTTTCAGTTTTTTTCCCCCATCAAGTTTTTTATTTTATAATGTAGAAAAATAGTGATGTTCTTTAATTTTCTCCCATAACAATAATAATGCATTTCTAATGTAATGTTGTTTTTTCCATACCATAAAAAAGCATGCCAGCCCAAATGGAGATCATGTCCCTCCAAAGTCAATAATCCTTTGTGCCTCAAACCAATCCATTCTCTCACCCAAGTAAGTACGGAAGCCTGATAGTACAACTCCCAGTCTGGCAGACCAACAACCCCCCCCCCCGTTTTTAAGAATCTTGCAGCATTTTCAAACTTATCCTTGCTTTTTCCCCTTGCCAAATATATCTTAATATTGTTTTATTTAATTCTTCAAAGTATTTTTTCCAATTTTATCAGTATTGTTTGAAATAAATATAATAATCTCAGCAAGATATTCATTTTTATAGTAGCTTTTTCAGTTTTTTAACCTTTGCAACATCCATCCTTGCTTTAGACCTCATATGTTCACATGATATCTTGTTATCTTCAAGAAAGTCTATACCCGGTTTTTAAATCCCTCAACCCTTAGATGTGAAATACAAATCTATACTTATAATTATGCAAACCAAATTTGTATCAATTATGAATGCCTTCTTTTATCCTACATATGCTAACCTAGTTCTCTTGTAACCTACATCCTCCATCCCACCCCTCTGCTTGGCATCTATTGCCCATCAGGATAATGGCTGTAACTATTCACTTCACAGCCACTTCAATTCTAATTTTTTTAAACAATTTATTTATTATTTATTTATTTATTTGGCAGTTTTTCTATGCCGCCCTACTCCCTCAGGACTCAGGGCAGCGTACACCATTTTATGAAACTCCAAACAAATCATTAAAAAGGCAATTTAAAAACAATTTTAAAAAACATATAAACAACATACATACGTGGGGGAGACATCAGATATAAAGTCGTCTCAAACTCACCCCGCCTGCAAGAAGAGCCATGTTAGCAAGTTTTGGGCAGTTAGATCCAAAGACACTCAGGATTCTCTTCAAGGAGCAAAAATCCTTTTCTGGAAGATGTGATTACTAAAGATTACTAAAAATCAGGAGCCAGTTAAGGCAGTTGAAAAATGCTCTTTTTATCTTCTATTCAGTACCATTTCATCCTTCCTCATAATTTCCTGTAACATCTGTTAGCAACAAACCCCCCTCTTCATTTACATTTTAATGTAACTTAAATAAATCCTTTTAGCTTTGAACAATAAATTTATTTAGACTGGAATAGTATGAGTTAAACTGCTTGTTTAATGGCACGCAAATACATTTCTCCTGAGATAGAAATCTTTCTTCCCTTCCTTCACAGACCTCTGCTAATTATGATCAAATTATGATCAAATTAGATTTAATTCTATTTAAACTGATGCACCACCAAACAACCAATTAACTGCCAAATGTATCTACATTATGGAATAGGTGAAAAGAAAATGGAAACTACTTTCTTGGGCAAAACCAGAACTATTTGCTAAGGAAATCATTCCTACCTAACATTATAACCTTGTTTTAAGGAAGCTAATGTAGCATAAGTGTTAAAGTAGCATTTGTCAATTTTATCAACTTTAACATGTATGGACTTCAACTTTCAGAATTCCAAGGCCAGCATAGGTGCCTGGGAAATTCTGGGAATTTAAGTCTACATATCTAAAAGTTGTCAAGGTTGAGATACAGTGGGTTAGAGCAGGGGTCTCCAACCTTGGCAACTTTAAGACTTGTGGACTTCAACTCCCAGAACTCTGGGAGTTGAAGTCCACAAGTCTTAAAGTTGCCAAGGTTGGAGACCCTGGGTTAGAGTGTCAAGATTGGATATAGGAAGATCCATGTTCAGTGGTGGTTGTAAGGATAGATAGTGGAGAACCAATATCCTTACAGATGGATAAGAATATAAAGTAGATATATTCAACCCAGTGCATTTGCATTGTCTTTTCACTAGTTGGATGAAGATCCTTCAAGGCACACAGTAAAGAGCTTGCCATGCATGCTTACTTCTCTCATCATGACTTAAGCTTACTTTAATTAAACAAGGCTGCAGGAAGTTCAGGATCTGTTATTTAGACTCTTCTAATCCCCCCCTCTATTTTTTATATTCTTTCAATTGAATCACATTTTGAAACATATATATTCTCTCTCACACATTCACACAGATACATGAACATGAGTATCACACACATTGCCAAACCATACACCATGAGCACAACTTGCTCATTATGCAATGCTTTAAAAATAGAATAAAATAACACATGAATTAAAAATATAATTGTTTATCTGTGCAAATGGATTATGAAAGAGCAAGAGACAGAGAGATGAAGAAATTAAAACCTTGGGAATTTCAGCAAGAGCCAACCAGGCAAACAACATTTGGTCAGTATAAACCATCTGTTTAGATCTTGCTCTTCTGTCCTGATTCCCAGAGTATATCAAAAACATTCAGTTTTATCCTTGACATTTTGGTGAAAGATTTCAGGTATAATTCCAGATACACGGCTGGCAAATATATCTGCTTGCATCAGATTTTAGTTATGCGTGAGTGTGATAATTTCATTGAGTTAACTTAGCAAAAATGTCCATTTACTACCAGAGGACGGAAAAGTATAGAGTACAAGATAATAAATGAAATATTATAAGATTAATTCAGAAATTCCAGGCTCCTGGTTTGAAATTCCAATTAATATGGTTGAAAAGGATTATGAAGATAAGGAATGAAATTAAATAATACATAAGATCTGTAGTATCAGTGTTACTAAACCTCTTAACACAGGATCCTAGTTGCTCTTATCTAGTCTTAGATAAGAAACCAGTCTGCTCTAGATGGATACATCAGTCTGTCCATTTATCCATGTTTGGTGCTGAAGTAGGTTGTCTCAAATCTGACCCCAAATTTGTAGCTATGTGTTCTAAGAAAGCTCAAAAGGTTTCTCACCCCAACTCAATGAACCTCCAATGGCAGGTCTCTTGAATCCCCCATGATGGGGCAATCATGCAAAATGGACAAGTGAAGGAGAAAAAGACCCATTTATGACTGGAGACCATATGATCAGCTTGGTCCGAGTTTATTTGAAAGTGCTCAGGACATATCACAACATTCTCCTTGATAGGACCAACTGAGATTTTGGGTTTTTCCCCAACCAATTTGAAGTTTGGGATTATTTTGGTTTGTTGGGTCCCCAATGTGGCAATCAGGGACAGTGCAGTATAGCCATAGATATCTCACTTGGTACATGCTAGACTCCTGGCCCCATATGCTCTTTTACACTTAAAGGGATTGTTAATGGAAGCAAATAGAAGCAAGCATGTTGCAAAAGTCTCTGCTTACAGCATCAGCTTTAATTAGTTTATTTATTTTTATTACAGCTTATTCTTAGGCTCATCTACTCCCAATGGACTTTTTACATCCCAAAATTCAAATTTCTTAGAAAATACATAAAACTGATGACAACTGCAACCCAGAGGTTTTTTTAGAGGTAGGCCCACCAGGACAAAGAAACAGACCTAGAGACCTAGATTAAAATAATAAGGAGTATACTGCAAAAGTGGAGTCTATACTGTTTGGCAAGAAAAATTATGGCAAACTAGTGCTTTTTAATTGGATGTGTCATCACAACCATTTTGTTAATAGGAAGCCCTCCCTAACAACCATATTCCAAAAATGCCAAAGTATATTCTGAAAATTCAAAATATATCACTGCCTCAAAAAGCTCCAGTATCACTGGGTTATGATGTACAAATGTTTCAAGTATTTTATACTTCCCAGATGCATAAAGTGGTGCCACCAATTTTCAGCAAGTTATACCACCAAAAATCCTCTATAAAGCTGGAAGGAGCTCTAGCAGTATGTCACAAAGAGACTTGAGAGTTGCTAGTTCCCCCCTCCCTTTTTATCAAAGAAATTAATAAAAATGAAGATTTGCTCCTCGAGGAGAAATGGCAATCTCTGTTCAAAGGTGAATATAAGACAAACATACAAAATCTATCTTGTAGCAATACTGAGATAAATCTTCAGGTGCAGAAGACGGATGTAAAATGTTATAGATACACGAGACATCATCATGAACTAGATACGAGAATAAATCACATGTAATGCAAATATTTCTCCTTTTTAGACACACAAATGAAGACACAAGGTAGTCTTTACTTAACAACCCTACTTGCCATAGGTAACTCTGTCACTAAGCAAAGTGGTCATTAAGCAAAACATCACATCACTGCCTTGCTTAGTTATGGTGGTTTCAGCAGTTCAGGTTGCAGTTGTTAAACAAATCACCTGCAGTGGTTAAGTGAGACATCATATGACTACGAACTCCTGCTGGCTTCCCCATTGTTTTGCTTATTGGAAACCAGCTGAAAAGTCGTAATTATGTGATCACAGGATACTAGGAGCATCATAAGTATAAGGACTGGTTATAACTCACTTTTTTCAGTACTGTCATAACTTCCAACAGTTGCTAATCACATAGTCATTAAGTGAGGAGTATCTGTATAGCAAGTTTATTTCTCATGATACAGCTGACCTTCCTACTCAAGGTAAATACTCACCCCAAGGCATCAATAGTGGATGATAGGGATATCCCAGTCAAACAAGGCATGAACTTACAGGAGAAGAAGCATTGAAAGTATTCTATAGTCTTAAAACTGTAAAATATACCAGATGCTTGATATTATGTATATGATGCTTTACGTGAGTTATAAGTTCATGCTATTTACATTCCTTCCTTATTCTCCTCCGTAATTTATGGTTATAAATTTTAGAACATTTAATTTGGGTGCCTGATGCCTACTGTTTTTTTCACTGCTGCTTTCCCTGAATTTAAAACACCCCATCCATGCCCTCCTTTGTGTTTTTTGTTCCAAATGGGGAGGAACCATTGTTATAGCGAGCTCAGCCATTGCAAAATGCTCCATGACAACTATTCCCACCCACAGAAAAATAAATGCCAGGCATTTGCCATTGTGTAAAGAGCAGGAAGAGATGTTTATCCTCATTTAACACCCTTATTCATGTTTGCATGGTGACATGACTGATCATGGAGGTTGGTTTAACACAGAGGCAATCTGCCCTAACCCCACAACTGACTGGATTTAACAGCAGGCACAGTATGGTAATGCAGTTAGTGTAACCCTGTGAAAAGGTATCTTGAGCAGAATGATCTATTGTAAAGTGTTCTTCAAGGAAACAAAGAGAACCAAACTTGTAATAAGCTAACCATCTGAATCTTCATCTAAGAATCTCCGATAAGCTCGAAAAATGGAACAAACTGTCTTGTTCTTGGCATAAATATTCTTTACTTTTGCTGAAACTATGACTTTTATATTTTTAAATTTAAGGTGCTCTTAAAATCTTTGGGAGCAAGTAATAAAACCACCTGCATCAGAGAAGCCCCCCCCCCCCCACACACAGAATATATAAATGACCTTGCGTGGAGAGACTGTGGGGTGACATTTATCAGGTAGCATATTTATTTTTGTTTGGGATGAAGCCAAGCAGGTTGGAGTGCTCCCTATTACACCATGAAGCAGAGTTCTGGATGTTGATTAACTGCTAGCTTTTCATTGTGCCAGTTATCTGCCCTGATAAGAAAGGCCAGTGCTGCTATTCTTTATTGTGCAATATCGCATTACTGCATTAGCCCATTTAACTCTAGAAAACCTCGAAAGCTTGGCTTTGTATCGCTCTGCAATTTACTTGGAAAAATGCCATGTATAAGTGCCTCCAACAGAGTCAAGAGTTTACAGCCAAAGAGTCACAGAGGCTTGCTTTTTTTCTAAGCAAGATACTAAAATTTCTGGAACTCTATTCATAAGAAATATAGCACGATAGATATATCCTTGTGATGAATGTCATTGTGAATGTTTATAGTTGTGTTTCTGGGCTGGGAAATTAATCATTCTTTTACTGAAAAGGGAGCGTTATCACAAAGCTGTGATCTCTTCATTAACAACACTGGTATGTTTCTGAGTGAAATTCAAGGTGCTAGTTGTCATCTTTAAACCCTACATGGCTTGGACTGGGATACCTAATGGACCATATTTTTCTAAGAGTCTCTACTCATCTAATTCAGTCTGGGCATGCTGGTGATTCCATTAGCCAAAGAGTTTCAGCTGATGAGCACTAGAAAATGGTCCTTCTCTGCTGTAGCTCCTGCTCTGTGGAATCTTCTCCCTTTGGCAATTACTATAACCTCAACCCTGTTCACCTTTCAGAAGACTTTAGAAACTTAGCTGTGTACCTGGCTCCATCTCTTGGCTTTACTGTCCATTGGTCAATTATCTTGGCTACCATTCTTGTGTTTTTGGATTGTTTTTACTGTTTTTAACTGTTTTATTGTTTTAGGACTGTAAACTGCCCAGAGTCATTTGGTTGAGATAAATGGTCATAGAAAATGAATGAATGAATGAATGAATGAATGAATGAATGAATGAATGAATGAACAAACGAACAAAATAAGTTGTGTTTAAATTGAACATTCTCTCTTTCTAGGTGCCAGGAGAATACAGACTGCTTTCTTATGAAATTCAGTTCCATGGAAGCAGCAGACCATGAACAATATATAGCACTCTGAATTCTGCAAATGTAAAGTCTCCTTTTAATTAGGTTGAACTCCTGGTGACTACATGGAGTTGTTTTGGCAGTATTATATGGTGGATTGTCATTGGGGCTCTTTCGTTTTTCCCTTCCCAATCTGGGTTTGAAATTCTGAGATTTCTTCATGGTCTCCCATATACCACTAACTAACTAATGTTCCCTAGGGAATTTTTTTTATCAGTCATGACAAGTTAGATGTTGCTACCTAGAAGCATGAATTATACAAAACTGTGAAAATGAAACAATGTTGAGGAGAAAAAGAAAAGCAAAAGAGATCTTCTGACTTTTCCTAGAAGTTTCTGTTCCCATCTTATTCCAACTTATCTAACTGCTTGCCCACAGCAGACTTCATTGCTGAACAGCCTGTTTATCTGGTGCTGGAGCTACACATGCCATTTACTTTCAGAAATTGGCTTGTTCCCTTGTGAAAGTGTTTAGCATTGTCCATCCTGTGTCAAGGCTATGTTTGCTGCAGCTGAAGGTGATCAAGAACATCCTCTCCTTTCGAGACTGGATGGTGAACATGTTCACACTCAATTATTCAGCTCAGCACTGTTGAAAATACTTGGCGAGTAACTGCAATGTAAAATCCTTGCCTGTATATTAAGCACCACAATGTTTCAGCATATAAACACCTACGCCTTGCTCATTATAGATGTGTTAAACTATAGCTTCACTTTGTGTGTTTAAATAATGACAGGCCATGTGCTATTATCAGTGGATTATGTACCATTCCATCCTGTTTTTAGGCACCTAGAAATTCTGTCTAGCCTATTCATTGAACATGAGAAATGTGGGAAGGGAGGAGGAGGAGGAGGAGGAGGAAGAGGAAGAGGAAGAGGAAGAGGAAGAGGAAGAGGAGGAAGAAGAAGAAGAAGAGGAGGAGGAGGAGGAGGAGGAGGCTTTGGATAAACCAGGCTATCCAGGGTTTAGCACACAATGTTAATTCTCTGTTGTACGCCGCCCTGAGTCCTTCGGGAGTTGGGCGGCATATAAGAATACCAAATAAATAAAATAAATAAATGTTGCCCATTACTTAGGAATTTCTGCCCTTCTAAATAATATCTCATGTTAAGAAAAATGAGCAAAGCTCCCAGTAGCTGATTTATAGCAGCCAATGATCTGCTGATTGAATTAATGTTGAATACCCTCAAGAGAGTCCACTAGCAGAACAATGGCTGGACAGCAAAGGCCAATCCTAGAATAATTAGATATACATAGATTGCAATGAATGGGAATAAAGTAATTCTTTCTGTCTCGTCATATTCCAAATATTCAATATCAGAGATTGTCAAGTCCTGGACAACAATTTTAGTCTGTGATTATCGTTTCCTTTATTAGCCCAATATCAGTGCCTCTTATACTTTCCTAACTATATCCCCTTTCCCCAAAAGGAAAGAAAAGTGAAACACCTAAGGTGAAACAGGAAAATTCAGTTTAAAATAAATGTAAAATACAATATAACTAAATTAATTAAATCATACAAATTATA
Organism: Diadophis punctatus similis; assembly: GCA_023053685.1. Lineage (NCBI taxonomy): Eukaryota > Metazoa > Chordata > Lepidosauria > Squamata > Dipsadidae > Diadophis > Diadophis punctatus. Next base: position 35,978,093 of record JALIGW010000001.1, on the reverse strand, counting down.
AGAGTTGCAGATGTAGATTAAGTGTAAACACTAAAATTATATAAATTATAATAATATGGTTAATAATTAATTATATATTATATAACTCTCTTCTCTAGAACACTACATAACTCTTACATTTTATTAGCTTAAACCAATCCTCCAAATTACCATCTGTTTTCATTGGCGTATAAAAATTGACATTGCTGATACCTGCTTTTATTTGGAAAACATGTTACCCTCTTTCTACCTTTTTCTGTGACATGTCATATTTAAAAGATGTAAAATAAGACTATAAAGAAATCCTCATGGATTTCTTTGTGAATAAATTGGCCCAATCTACTAAAATTAGGTTTTGCCACTATATAAAATAGAACATTAAAAGGAACCAGCTTGTGCTTATTGCTTTCAAGTAAAAAAAAAATCCAGAGAGGGGTGGGGGGAGAGAGAGATTTGCAAAAGAGATGGAAGGTTTTCTAGCCCAAACATTTGCTCAAGCAGGAAACCCTATACCATTTCAGACAAGTGGTTGTCCAATCTCTTATTAAAAACTTCCAGTGTTGAAGCAACTTGTAGAGCAGTGTTTCCCAACCTTGGCAACTTGAAGATGTCTGGACTTCAACTCCCAGAATTCCCCAGGCAGCAAAGCTGGCTGGGGAATTCTGGGAGTTGAAGTCCAGACATCTTCAAGTTGTCAAGGTTGGGAAACACTGTTCTAGAGGCAAGTCATTCCATTGATTAATTGTTCTAGCTGTAAGAAAATGGTGGGAAAATCTATTATTTCAGGAATGTTGAAAACAAAAATGGCATTATTGGTGTTGACATTTGACAGAAAGGCAGATATTAGAATGTATGTAAAATGTATAGTGAAATGTATTTTACAATATTGGAAATTTATGTTAAATAAAAGTATACAGAGGGAACTTATTTTTAAAAAATTGCCTAGACAAGGGTATGTATACAAAAATTAAAAATAATTGGCGCAACTGAAAACATGAAGACCAGATTTATGTTGATCTTCATATCTCTGTACTAAACCAATTGTTGATATCTTCAAGAAAGTGTGTCTTTACTGATATTGCCAACCCATTCTCTATTAAGGCACCTATTTATTTATTTTTATTTATTTATTTATTTTTGTCAAGTACGTATTGGTGATATACATAGATATAACATTGTTTATATACATAAGATGGGTACTAATAAAAGGGAACATTAGGACAGGGACGGTAGGCACGCTGGTGCGCTTATGCACGCCCCTTAGGAATCGGGTGAGGTCAACAGTGGACAGTCTAAGGGTAAAGTTTTGGGGGTTTGGTGATGAAACCACAGAGTCAGGTAGTGAGTTCCAGGCATTAACCACTCTGTTGCTAAAGTCGTATTTTCTACAGTCAAGTTTGGAGTGGTTCACTTTGAGTTTGTATCTATTGTTGTGGTTGAAGCTGAAGTAGTCGTTGACAGGAAGGACGTTCTATCCTATCCTATCCTGTTTCTAAGAAGAAATTTGGTCAGGGATTGAAATTAACCTTGTTCTGGGGATACATGGGGGACCAGTAAGAGTGTGTCTGCAGTTTTAGAGTGCAGTTTCAGAGTTGTCATTTGGCTAACTGTCACAAGAAGAACCCTTGATTGAATATAGCTACTGCACCAACTGCAGCCCTCCTTAAATTGATCAGACTTGACAACAGCCCATGTCTTTACTACAATCCCTTTTATGTACCACAATGTGCTGTATGTGGGACAACCCTTGAAGAGTGCCAGGAAATGCAATAGGTATAGAGGGTGACAGCCAAACAGGATATGGAGATCACATCATGCTGACCAAAATTTAAGATGTTGGTTTTAATCTTCAAAGGCCTACATGGCTTTGGGTTTGATTACATGACATAATATCTCCTCTGTTATGAACCTATCCTGTTACTTACCCCATCAGGAGAAGTCCATTTGAAGATATTCCCTGCCCAAGTTTGGAAATTTGATAAGTTGGACTGGAAGTCTTCATGACTCTCTGGTTATGGAATACATGTACTTACATTTGACTCCCTCTCTCAGTATTTAGGAAAAATGCATCAGTTCAAAGATTCCAATAATATAAATTCTCATTCTGATTTTAACGCTATAATCATTTTTACTGATTATATATTTAATCAAATTGTAAAGCTGCCCACTTCCACAAGTGACTCTGGACAGTAAACAACAAACAGAATAAAACGTTATACTATGGATACAAGAATTAAAAGCAAAAATCAAACTCCACATCAGCCCAGCAAGGCAATGTTAACACAGTCAGGACAAAGGTCCCTTCACACCAAGTCTTTAGAGTCTTATGAAAGGTCAGTAGGATCAGGATCAGGCTAATTTCTGGAAGGGGAATGTTCCATAGGGCGGGTGCTATAGCAAAAAGATATGCCTGTAGTTCATAGTTGACAGGACCTGAATCATACATGGTGATAATTACACTTTTCATCCACATTTCCTTGGACTGTAGTTTGAAGTATTCTTATCAAATAAGAATATGAAATTATCCTTAAAAATCAAAATATCGACCAATAAAGTCTGAGCTGATAATATCAGCTATTTCAAAATGTACATTTTTATGCATGTGCATTCACAATACTAAAGAAAAAATATTGATTACAAAAATGGAGAGTAAATTTTATCTACCTGCTGGTAAAGCTCTTTTAACATCATTCCCGGAATCCGACTAAGCTAATAGGAATCAGCTTTTGCATCAATGATTCTGTATTCTTTGACAATGCAGTAGCTTTTGAAACTGACACAGTCTAATTTGTCAACCCATCCTGCTATACAAAAGGGAGGGAAAGGTAAGTAAGATAAGATCTGTAATGATTATGGAAATAATTAATAATAATGACATAGCATTCATCTGTGCAGTGGACAAAACTGGTCACAGATGGAGTATTTCAAATAGGTCTGACTCCAGGAGACAAGCTGTATTCAACCAGTACATGTGATAAATAGGATTTTTGCTTCCAGAGGTTCACACAGCAATAAATTAGTTAGGCTTTATAGTACACAGATCTCTCTCTCTTTGACTAAAAATGTAGTGGCCTATTTATAATTTTCTTTAATGTCAAACATGTTTGATATATAGACCAACATGCTATATACAATTTGTAATGTGAACCAAGAGATCAAGTTCCTTGCTTGATTGATTTTCCGTATTTAGCAGAGTAATACAGTGTAACTGACAGGAATAAAGGGAGGGGGGAGGGGGAAAGGGACTTTATCCTATTGCATATTTTGTGAAATATGTTATTTATGTACCCACATATTCCCATTGTTTGATGAAGAACTGGACTGTTAAGTAGACCAGTCATCTTCAGTGCATCCCATTGGTACTAGAAGAACTGAAGAATACATGTTCTCCATATGTGGATCTCTATAAAATATATTCAATAATATAAGTCACCTAGGGCATTATGTTATAAGGAAGGGTTTCCATTCAACACTTTTCTTCCCATAGACTTGGCGGTTAGTGTTGCCAGGTAATTGGGGGGGGGGGGTCACTTAGGGCTCATATCTCCAAGGGAATATACAAAAGTATGTTTTCAGCCAATAAACACTATTAAAGCTTTACTAGTATAAAATTAAAACTCCATATCCAAGGAACCTTATTTGAAAAGTGGTTGCTTACGGATTATTGCTTCCTTCAAAAATGTAAGAGTATTCAGAACTGAAGAAAAACTTTTGTAAAGTTTTGTAAAGTTTTGTAAAGTATGAATGTGAACCTTTTGGGACTATCTCTTCTCATGCTGAACATGGATAGTAACTGCCTTACATTTTTATAGATGGTCTAGTATTGGAAGCAACACCTTTGGGAGGAGAGAGATTCAAGCATATTTTCTGCAGTTGTCTCTTATTGTATGAAATCTACTATGGGTTTTTGCCAATATTTTCCTGAACTTTCTGACTTAGCTTCTGTGAGGCTCCACAAAGGACAGGAAATACACAGCATAAAGGTAACTCCTGAGAACACATATTATGTGTGCCCTCTAAGATAACAAATCATAGAAATGCTTCAGAATTAGATGTGAGATACAAAAGGTCCAATATGTACTTCCAGCTTGGCCTGTTAATTGATTCTGAGAATGTTTCAAACAGGTTGTAACATCCAGATATATTTTTTCCCTAGTTGCTGGTAAAAACAGGATACTAGAAGAACCAAAAGGCAAAAACACCCACTGAGAGAAAACAACAATGACAGAATAATTCAAATACTTCTCAAGGTCTCCCTCTCCTCTCCCTCACACACACACAGATGAAAATCATATTCCATTCTTGTATTTCATGGCCTTTAGGGCCACCTGCCTACTATTTTCTTTGCATATGCCAATAGTGACATAGTTTGGTACTTAATAGAACGAGCTCTAATCTATTAAAATGTATGCAAAATGTGTGCAATGCATCTGTTAATCAAGACTTGACATTATCTTTGCAATAGGAAAGTATTTGGATGAACACACATTTTCATATTCCAGTGTCAGAAATACATCCACTGTTCTTGCTTTGGTAATCTTTTTCTGGATTGACTTGCTGTTGAAAAGAGAATACTCTGAACAGGCATTTTAGAAGAATTTTGAGTGAACATTTTAATCATTTAAATGCTGACCTGGTGAGTTGATCCTCATTTCCTATTGTTTCTGTTCACCTCACCAGATATAGCAGAAAAGATATACTCCAGGTTCTTTCTATTGAACAATGACATCATGTTGGACTCGGACCCCTGTGGAACAGCATCCCCCACCCCAGAGATTCAGATGTCCCCAACAATATTAGTCTTTTGCAAAGCATGGAAGACTTGAAGTCCAGGTATCTTGGGTCAGGTATCTTGGGTCAGATGGGTCAGTAAGCTCTGTTACTGTTGAGGATGAGTGGAGTCAATGTTTATCCTTGGGCATCCGGGGATGGTGGGGGTATGTTCGGTGGGTTTGTGTTTTAAACTGCTTAGAATTGCTTGCATAAGATGGGTGGCTCTATAGAATAAATACATCAATGTTTATCATAGACTAGAATAAGCAATATGTGGCCCCTTGTCATTCTTGGAGATCCCTCTGAATATCGTTATTGAAAATTTAAGGCTGAATTGCCCACCATTTTGAGTCATAACAATTGTAGGATGGACTCTAAAATAAGCATATTACAATTTCAATATATGGAGAAATCACCCTAGGGTATCCCACAAAATCATGAACTAGAAAGAATCAAATAAAATATCAATTTAATTTGCATTTATATTAAATATAATTGATAAAATTACTGTCTGTGCATAAATAAATTCAGTCTTCTACATTCAATAATAATTTTAGGAGTGACTCAGGAGCCTCATTCATGATTTTCAAAGGATGAGATCTAGGTCCATATTCCTGCTTTAGGCCTTATTTGGTAAACCTTCCATGTGAGCGTCTTCAAGGTCTTCTGGGAACTCTTTGGGATGCTCATAAACCTGGCAGGAAAAGGCTGGTAAATTCAGCCAACAGTCATTTATTGGTTTATGCTCGTCTTCTCCCTGCTGGTATACTGTATATATCTGTTGTAATAAGAGACGTACTTTCTGCTGTAGTGTTAGAAATCTTTCATGTGGCACCACAAGTCAGTGAACACCATCCAAGAATTGCAGGAGTCTACAGATAGATTTTAAAAGCTTTATTTTAGCAATGTAAACATCTCATATTTACTGTCTCGCTCATTCAGAGTTTAGTTGCCAGAAATCCTTCTTCCTATTGGCCAGGTGACAAAAATGTATTGAGGTCAGAACTCTCTTTGAGATGAATGTTGATGGAGAAGAAGAACTGCCCTTAAACTTCTCCTTACCCAGATCTACTTTATATGCGGTACTGGATTATTTCTACTTAATTAACGGGACAGTCCAACTTTATTTATTTATTTTGATTTATGTGCTACCAGTACACACACAATGCAAAACAGATATTGCAAAAAGCTCCAATATACAGTAAGGGATTGGCCATCAAAATAGTAGATATTCAAGGTGAGCAAGTATAAAGCAATGCATACTGTTGTTAAAAATTCAAATTATTCATACAAACTAATGGGATCAGAGCTAATAGTGACTGGTGAGGAAAGATATCTTGAAGTAATGATAAACAATTCAATGAAGATGTTGTCACAGTATGCATCCATTGTAAAAAAAAAAAAAAGACCAACAGTGTCTTGCTCTTTCAGAAACCGTAACTGAAAATAGCCAACATCATGATAGCCCTATATAAATCAGTGGTGTGATTCCATCTGGAATATCCTATGAAGTTTTAGTCATTGTTCCTTCAAAAGGGTACAGTGGAATTAGGGAAGGTTTAGAGAGGAGTAACTAAGGTGATAAATGGCCAGGAGGAGTTTCCCTATAAAGAAAGGCTGCGACATTTTGGATTTTTCCATCTAGAAAAGGAAGTAAATGAAAGATGTCTATAAAATAGACATCTTTAAGACATTTTTAAGAAGATGTTGGATAACCATCTGTCTGAAGTAGTGTAGGGTTTCCTGCGTAAGCAGGGGGTTGGACTAGAAGACCTCCAAGGTCCCTTCCAACTCTGTTGTTGTTGTTGTTATTATTATTATTATTATTATTATTATTATTATTATTATTATTATTATTATTATTATTATTATTATTATTATTATTATTATTATTATTATTATTATTATTATTATTATTATTATTAAAATTACTCATGGCATGGATACAGTGGCCAAGCAAAAGCTACTTTTATAAAATATATCATTAAGCTTTGGAATTTGCTATCATAAGATATGGGTTGGACCAATTCATGGAAGCCATGTGGATCAATGGCTATTAGCCCTGAGGGCAGTGAGATTACCACTGAAGGCCATCTGCTGAGAAGACCAGTGGGCCTTCTTGTGCAGTAAGTTATCCTCTATGACAGGGGTAGGCAAAGTTGGCTCTTCTATGACTCATGGACTTCAACTCCCAGACTTTCTGAGCCAATCATGCTAGCTCAGGAATTCTGGGAGTTGAAGTCCATGAGTCATTGAGGAGCCAACTTTGCCTACCCCTGCTCTATGACAACAGACTGTTTGATTAGATAAGCCAGGGGAACAATCTTACAGGGTTTTGTATATGTTTTTATGTTCTTCTATAAATTCTTTTCAGGTTCCAACTCCAATACAGCTAAGTAACTCTTCCATTTGAGAGCGTTGACTCATCCTATAACCCATATAATTCTCTGGATCATATACATACAAAGTCTGTATTCACATGCTAGCTTTAGGTTTTATGAGTTCTTTTGGGGATATCACAAAGACAGTATACAGGTTTTGGCCAGAGAATTAGTGTTTTTAAATTAGTGTTTTAACGAGATTTTGGTACGATTGTTTCTACAAATATTTCTGCCATTAAATTATCTAGAATGCTGTAAATGATTCTTATAACCTAATAGCTACAGTTATTCTTTATGTTCATTTACTTATTTTTATGTATTACTAACACTTTTTAATTCCTTATAAATTATATGTTGAAATTCTTTGGGGTTAAATCTCTTTTTACACAGCTTTCAATAAAGTCCTTTTGCAAATTAAATGCAGGAAGGCCTCAAGATGCCCTTTTCCTTATTCCAATGCCAACCTGCTATTACTGACCTTAGCCACCTACTGGCTTCCCTGGGCAGGTGCTGCTATTCAAGCTTTCTGGCTCTGTTGCGCTTGTCACTATCATTGATCTTCTGCCTTCGGTTTCTCTTGCTTTGGTTGTAATACTGCTGGGTTGGCTGACTCAGCTGCTTTCAACCCTCATGTGTTGGCTACCTGTTGTACAACTGCCACTTTTTGAGGCAGAGTTGCTGCCCTAGTGTATTGGCCTATTTTTTTTAATCAATCACTGTTTTTTCCTGATCCACTCTCTCATTTTTCCTTCCACAGTGCTCTTCTGTAGTTTTCCCATGCCCTCTCTGATCCTCCCTTTGCATTCACCTTTCCTCTCCTTACAACCATCCACCAATCACTCTGATGGAGTAGTTTCCATTCCATTCCATTCTGTTCCATTCCACTTTGCTGTTTTGTCCCTGATGGTGATAGAAGTCATGTCCTTCATGCAGGGATGCAGCCATTTAAAAAGAAGAGGAGATGGTGAAGACCTGCAATTCTAGTACTGCTTTTAAAACTGGATTTTAAACATAAGTGCACCTTCTGGAAAACATGCAGCCCATAGGTGATCTATTCATCCCTACATTATTTCTGTAATTCTTCTTCAGCAGAGTTACATCCCCTGTACTACTACCATTTGGGGGGGAGGGCATGACATGGATCCAATGACCTCCCACCTTTGGAACATCATTTGAAAATCAAATTAATTCAACAAGGATTCAACCCAATTGAGTTTTAGTCTCTTATTCTCAGGACTTTTATGTCATGATTTGGTAGTATATGGGGAGCAGAGTGCAAGAAGACACAAAAGTATTGTTCCTATTTACCGTTTTCCTTTGTGCTGTAAATTGCATTAACTTATTGACAAGCAATGACGTTATGAAGCTCACAGTTATGCTAGACTACCATCTGTTCCACTTTACAAGCTGTGAAGAAAATGGCATGGTGCATCTCATCAGCATGGAATGCATTGATATATTTACTGCAGAGAGTTTTCAATGAAATGTTGAATTTTTGAGCTAGCAAAGGTGCCATTATAATTGTTTTTTTCCTTAATCTTAAGGATTCAGTTTCTGCTTTGATACTTTATTATGCAAAGCACATGTTTGTTTTGGGTAACATTATTATTAACTAGGGATGGGTGAATCTGCTTATTTCATATCCATGTCACTTTCACATGTGGTTAGCCATAAGCCCATTCTATCCTGTTTCTGCAAATGTTTTGCAAAAACATCTTGTTCAAATTCATATTTAAATATGTATTTAAGTGTTTTTCTCCAGATAAGCATGCCTAGATAATTTCTCTCAGTATGAACGTAGAAATTAGAACTGTGCTCTAATTCAGAATTGAGGCTTGAATATAATGAATTAGGGTAAAGTTTTATTTATCCAAAGCTGATTTGATGTGTCTGTGTGCAAAACTTTGCCCCCAATTGCATATTTATGATTTCCAGGATGCTGCAAATGTTGGAATATGCCAAAAATTATACAAAATGTTTTGAGGAGGGTAAAAAAGGGGAAATGGGAAGTATTGAATGCAGTGGTTACTCAGTTCTTACTTTAACACAGCCTTCTCTAACAAGACAATATGTTGTTTATCAAAAATTGTGAAGGGTGAAAGTGGAGGATGTTTAAGATAGTTGAGGAACACTTGTTAACCTTGAATGAATTAAAATATCCAGGGCCAGGATCAGATGAATTAAATTCTAAGATATTGAATTAAATTTTAGGATACTAACTCATAGTTTGTTTGAATATTTATATGTGTATATAAGATCTCTATAAAACAATGCATAAATACAAAGAATGGTGATCATGGACTATCAAGAACAAAATTTGGTAGACTAACCTTATTTTTTAATTAGGCAAGTTTCTTAATAGATTGTGAGAATGTTGTAGATGTGATATATCTTGATCTTAACAAAACTTTTGAGAATATAGCCTTCTACTGTATGTAGCTAGCTAGCTTTTGAGAATGTAGCTAGCTACCTACCTTGTTCGCTCATCACCATAAGAATTTGTATTTCACCTAATTCACTGGACTGAAGTGCTTTAATGGATTTAAGATACAGAAAAGTAAATACCAAACATACATCAGTTTTAAAAAAAGCAATTTCCCAGATGGAAGTATATCTCTCCTTCTCTGGATATGTTTAAAATCAGCCTAGTCAGCCATTTGTCAAAGATATTACTTTAGATTCCTGCATTGAGAAGCCCTTCCAACTGTATAATTCTGTAAGCTTTTTCTGAGCCTTTGTGATTTCTAATTAAGTCATTGGTTTATGCAGCATAAAAAAGTTGACATTGGCAATTCTGCATTCATTTTAGTTTACATTTATAGATAAATGCATTATGTGAGCTTTGTGAAATAACATTCCTGTGGTGTCACATTTGTGATCTCTCTTTAAAACAAGAATTTGTGTGTACTTTGTGTAGCTATAGCAAGGAAGCATACAAAACTCGGCACACCTACCAGATGGAGAATTTATGGCTTGGCTTTGAAACAATACATCAACGATAGCCTTGGGCATTGCCATTAACCACAACTGAACATGAGGCAACTGCCAGAAGGGCTATTGGAGTTATGGGCTGGAAAGAGAGGATTGTTTCAAAGATGTGCAAACTTTCCTTCTACACTATTTTCAGAAGGAAACTGACAGGTTAGAACTAGTTCAGAGGTGGTTGGTAATGCTGATGTGAATTGGAGGAAATACCCTATGAATGACAAGCTGAAGGAACTGGGGATGTTTATCTAGAGAAAAGATGATCACACAGAGATATATTGGTGCTCAAGTATGTAATAGAGTTCCTTAAGGAAAATGGTGGCCTTTTGGAATTGGGGAGGGGATCGCGGCACTGCCGCCTGAAAGTGCTTTCCTCCCCAGGCAGAGTGGCGAGCTGGCAGGTGGGTAGAGGCTTCTTCAGCTCCGCAGCTTCCTTGGGGCAGCAGCAGGACAAGGACCCTCCAACCCGCCAATACCTGTGTGGCGGCGGCGGCGGCAAGCAATCACCTCCCCCTCCCCTCCGTGAACGTCTGTGGTGCGCTGTCACTGCCGGCAGGCTCGCGATCAGCCGGCTCAGGCTGGAAGGAGGGAAATAAAAAAATAAAAATGCTCCTTCACTCTTAAAGGGGCCGCTGCCTCCTGAGGACGGGGATGGCTCCCTGGAGATGGCTGATCGAGGGTCCTTCTCAGGCAGAGACCCCCACGGCAGCAGGGGCTGCAATGCAATGCCCTGAGCAGCGTGCAAAAAGTCCTTCCTCCAATTTTGGAATCGGGGAGGGAGCAGGGCACTCAAGGAGAGAAAAGACATTCATCTTTTTTTTTAAAAAAAATAACCCTATTATGATGGATTCAATTGCCACATTACAGCTAATGGGTAATGTGAAATAAAACATTGAGTGTAACAAATTTTTCTAAAAAGCCTTGTGTCCATAGAAACCCCACCAAAGCCAGCAGATTTATTTCAAAGAGAGGGAGGGAGGAAGAGGGGGGAGGGAGAGGGGGAGGGAGGGGAAGGGGGGAGAGAGAGGAGGGGGCATACCACAGTCACTTGCTAAAGTATTGAATGCTAGGTATGGCAGAATTGTTTTTTTCTTGTTTTGCTCCCCCAAAATTAAGGTGCGTCCTATATTCAGGTGCATCCTATACTCTGAAAAATATGGTAACTGTTCTTGCATTTCTCTTCAAGTTTAATGTTGTAATTACCTTTACATAGAGGGATATTGTACTGTAGGTGAAACGTTGAAAGAGAACATTCTGAGATCCTTGTATCATTTTATTTATTTATTAAATTTATAGGTTGCCCATTTCACCATCAAGTGACTCTAGTCAGCTTGGTCATGATAATGATTTCCACGGTGAACAGCCCCTGAATAACTCTATAAAGTCAATATATATAGTTCTATTGCAGCTGTGCAGCTGAGGTGACTGATTTCCAATCATTTCAGAACAACATTACATTATGCCATTATACCAGCTGGTGTAGTTATATAAATCATATTGTTTGAAAAAGAAAATGGAAAACCCTGCTCATACCAATACATCACAGCATAATTATGCATTATATAAACTAAAGTTAGATGATATCTAGGTCACATACAATCTATGGAGACCACCTGGTGGTGGTGCCTCCACAATCTTATGAATCATCTAATCTGTGGGATACCTGACAACAGGTATCTACTCAATTGAACCATAGTCACTAAGGGGAAGAGTTGAGTAAAGTGCCTGTATTTGAAAGCCTGGGTGTACATGAACATTTGTGTATGTGGAGGCATTTGTGCATGGGGAAGAAAAGCTTGTGTGTGATTGTTAGCAGTGGGATACTTGATTTATATGGGATAGATTTGTTAGTGAGTATAGAGGCAAATATATTTGTGTCTGCATATATGTTTTGATGCATTTTTTTTTCTCATGGGATGAGATGAATGTAGAGGAGGCCATACACATGAAACAGAACTTTGAATTCCCCAACCCCAATATTACTCTGAAAACTGTGTATTTATGCATAGGTATGATCTGTAATATGCAGACAACTCTTCAGACTGGCTGCTCAACAAGACTAAATATGTGCCCTTCCTTACCTAGACATATTGAGCCTACCGGATATTCCAAGAGGAAGGAAAGTGCAAGGGAAAAATTCCAGAGTAGATTTATTTGAAGTTGCTCAGACCAACCAATATAATTTGCAGAAAGAGAGAAAGAAAATGAAAGGACAGGTAGGAAATAAAGGCTCTACAGTATGTCTATTTTACAGCTCAACAAAAAGTGAAAGTTGCATTCAGTTACTTGCACTGATTCATTTATATGGCTTAGTTTAAGCCTTGGGGGAAGCATATCCACAAGGTCCACTGAGGATCACTCTAAAAGAGGAACAGATGCGTATGGTGCCAGCTTCTTGCTGCTGTGCTGATGCATGTCTAGGGAGAAGCTCATAATATCCCCCAACTTAGTACATCCATCTTCTTCTTTCCCTGAGGATAACAGTAAAAGCAGTCTGATCAGGAGGTAGATGACCTTTTCATGGCTGGCAGCTGCACTTAACATTTGAGGATAAGCCAAAAAATATTCCAACATGATGCAACATAAGTGGGATTGTGTCACACATATGTGTATCAGGGGCAGGATTTAAATTGTCTCTTTTTTGGGGGGGGAGGGAAGGAGATGTTCCCTATCTTCATATTATTGTCGAGCCGATGCAGAAGTTGGGGGAAAACATCAGCTCACCACACTCACTCTCAGAAGGCCTCTTGACTATGGGAATCTGGGAGGGGTGATTTCATGAGGGAACAGATGTAGCCACAACACATTCTTTCTAGATACTTGAGGTCATCCTTTGTCCACCACCTGCCCGGAAGCTAGGAGGAGGAACGGCCATGCTGGCAGAGTCTGAGCAGGCAATGTGACGGATTTGGGGGTGGGGGACAAGGGTGCGAACTTTCAACTGGGTGGGAAACTTTGGGAGCATCAGATTCGGGTTTCCCACGGAGGTGCCAACATGGCTTCATCAATAAATTGGAACTTTGAGGAATACTTTGCCTTGGACTCTGATTTAAGTTTGAATGCTATTTGGAACCCTGACAATTATATTGGTTATATGGCTTCATCTTCCCATTAATATTTGGCAATTTCACTTAGAGAAGGATTTGGGGGTTATAAACAAGGACCTGAGGACACATTGGTCTTTTGTCAGCCTTACTTACTAAGAGCTGAGGTGGCGCAGCGGTTAGAGGCAGGTACTGCAGGCCACTTTAGCTGACACTGATCCGCAGGTCAGCGGTTCAAATCTCACCAGCTCAAGGTTGACTCAGCCTTCCATCCTTCTGAGGTAGGTAAAATGAGGACCCAGATTGTTGGGGGCAATATAAATATACATTGCTTACTGGTGTAAACCGCTTAGAGAGTGCTTGCACTGTGAGGTGGTATATAAATCTCACAAAATAAATAAATAAATAAATACCAGGTAGACCAGATAGGAAACATGACCAGATGAGATAATGCTACTTTATTGTAAGGTTACACTAACAGAATCTTGCAAGTCTGAAAGTACTTCCCTCCCCATCCCCTTTATAACCCAAGAAACTCCAGAGGATTTCCTTTGAGTCTCTTACCCCACCCATATTCGTGCTGCTGGCTAAGCTGCCTTTTATCTCACCTTTCCTTCTTACTGTTCTCATACTGTTAAAGTTGCCCAATGGTCTGATGTAGTATGTAGCAGACCCCAGTATGCCCAGCCCAATTGAAAATTATAGACCAATCTCATTTTGTTGTGTCACTTGCAAAGTCATGGAATCAATCATCTAACAATCCATTACCCTCCACTTAGCGACAAACAATCCGCTTTCTAACAAACAGTTTGGTTTCAGAAAAAAAATTGTCCTGTAATCTTCAATTCCTACACTGCAGAAACATTTGGACTATACAACTCGATCAGGGTAAAGCAATGGACACAATTTACATAGACTTCTGTAAAGCCTTTGATTCAGTGGTACACGACAAACTACTGTTAAAATTACGCTCTTATGGCATTTCTGGATCACTGCACAAATGGATAGCTGCATTCCTGTCAAACAGGCAACAAGTAGTCAAAATAAGGAGTGCCCTATCAAACCCTGCATCAGTAAACAGCGGTGTTCCCCAAGGCACATTCTAGGACTAACTCTCTTTCTAATATACATAAATGACCTTTGTGATCATATTACAAGCAACTGCATCCTCTTCGCTGATGACGTAAAACTATTTAACACCACTGACATTACTGCTGCCCTACAAAGCGACCTTGACTATATGGTCAGAATGGTCGAACAATTGGCAATTTCAAATCTCAACCAACAAATGCTCTGTCTTACACATTGGCAACAAAAATCAGAACACCAAATACAAACTGGGCGGATACGACTTCATAGATGACCCTTACTCTGTCAAGGACCTAGGAGTACTCATTTCAAAAGATCTAAGCCCCAGAGCTCACTGTAACACCATTACAGTGAGGCATTAAGGCATTAAGAGTTGTTAACCTAATTTTGTGAAGCTTCTTCTCCGGTAACATTGTACTAATAACCAGGGCATACAAAACCTTTGCCAGACCAATTCTCGAATATAGCTCATCTGCATGAAATCTACACTGTATAACAGACATTAATACAATTGAGCAAGTCCAGAGGTATTTCACTAGAAGAGTACTCCACTCCTCTGCTCGCAATAGAATACCTTATGCCACCAGACTTGAAATTTTGGACCTGGACAACCTAGAACTACGCCGCCTACAGTCTAACCTAAGCTTAGTACATAAAATCCTCTGCTACGATGTCCTACCTGTCAATGACTACTTCAGCTTCAACCGCAATAATACATGGGCAAACAATAGATACAAACTGAAAGTAAACCGCTCCAAACTCGATTGCAGAAAATATGACTTCAGCAACAGAGTGGTCAATGCCTGGAATGCACTACCTGACTCTGTTGTTACATCCTCAGACCCCCAAAACTTTAATCTTAAACTGTCTACCGTGTACCTCACCCCATTCCTAAGAGGTCTGTAAGGGGGCATGCATAAGCGCACCAGCGTGCCTACCATCCCTGTCCTACTGTTCCCATTTATTCGTAATCATTTCTTATGTATATACCTATACCTGTTTATACTTATATGTTAATATGTTATGTTCATACTTATACTTGCTTTCTCATACATGCTTGACAAACTAACTAAAATAAACTAAACTAAACTAAGTTTCCTGTGTTCTTAAACAAATTTTCCAATTTTTTTTTCTGGAAATGGACAAGTTTGTCTAAGTAGGAGCATGCTAGTATGCTAGTATTATTATATGTGGTTCTAATTCTTGGGAAAATAATTTCCAACAATAACGAAAGGATAGGAAAGTAGAAAGGAATTTGTGGTAGGGAAAGGAAGGGGAAAGGGGAAAGGGAAAGGGAAATGGCATCTTGTTTTCTCAAAGGGGTTGTTTCATGTTTCATACACAATTTATCCCGACAAGTTAAATTATATTACTATTTGTCAAGAAAGACAGATGAGAGAGATAGGAAAGGCAGGGGGAGGAGGAAAAAAGAATCATTATAATGTAATGGTGCTGGAAATATGGACTTCTAAATTTGCTGTTTAGATTATGGTGTGGGTAGTAATGGGAGTCCTTCATGAAATGTCTGTAGTAAATCTAAAGAAGGCATTTAATAATAGACCATACACTTTACTGATGGTGTACTTTTGTCTACGCCATTGATTCCTGAGAAGCTTTAAAGGTAACTTGCTTAAATCAAAGCTACCTTAATTATGGAGCCTTGATTAATTGCCACAATGTTTGAGCTTCCTTGAGACATATTAATCCTAATATAACACCAAAGGATCAAAGGCCTGACAAATGCCCACTATTGGGAGCAAATATCTTGTGTCTCTGCTAATGTAGCATTCCAAGATGCATTGTTCTCATCCTCCCTTATTGCATCATTTTGTGTAATTGCTCCTGACTAGGCTAACAGTATTTGTGACAAATGAAATGTAATACAGACAAATACTCAAGGATACATAGTGCAGGGCTGGCAGAAATGGAGAGCATAAATACAAAATGAGCAGCTGAAAGACCTTTAGGTTGACTGTGATTGGAACTTAAGGGAATAATGCAACCTTGCTCCCATTTTTGTTGAAAAGCAATTTAGAACTAAATAAAATACTAGACATCTTTAGCTTATACAGCAGTATTCTCCTCTGCCGTTATTTGCATTTAAAAATATCTTCTCTCCATGTTAGATTACTGTACTGGGAACAGTACTGATTTCAAGTTTTCTTCATTTATTCAAAGTGAAATCAATATTTTCATCAAACATTTTGATTTTATAAAGGAGACTTTTTAATTATTTTTAAATATGAATTTTAATACATTTGTAATTGCATAAATGCAAGCCTTAGTGTGACAATGTATTCAATGTATTCCCTCACATTGGACAGAATACGTCTTTTTTATATTATGTCTGCTATAACAACTATGTGCATCAATTGAAAAGCAATTCAGGTATGTTATTTATTTATGAGTTGTTTTTTCTCATGTATGTGTACAAATGTAGGTATATGATAGTAAGACTATATGATTGTTGGATCTCCTAAAATTCATGATTATATGACTTTTTTGGGTTGACAGTCCTAATTTGAGTTCCCTTTTCCAATACTGGAAATGCCACAAGTTAACATTTCACATCCCACAATCTTTTTCCTACACACAAAGCCCTTTGAGAAATTAATTTGTAAAAGTAGTTATATAGTTTTTGCAAGACTACTCCAACCCATAGTTTTATGTTTATTAAAACTCCTGCCACCCTGTTGTTACACAAGACTTTTCCACCAGATATTTGCATGAGGATCAGTAAGCTAGTTATCATAACCTTCATGGAACATCATGGAGAACATATAGTTTGTTCTCCAGGTTGATGGTGGAGATAGCATGTCATGGCCTAATAAGGCCCAAACTGCATATGTTTCATTCTATAAAGTCTAAGACCATAATTAATTTCTAATCTAGTCTATCTTTTATTACATTAAATAAACTATTAATTGAATTGATTACCCCCTCAGTGTCAGGATGATTGCAATAGGTTTCTCTGACCTATTAACAGAGTTATTGGACTCAGAGACCCAAAGCAGGTAAGGAATCTCTTGGGCATGGAATCCAACAACAGCACAAGAAATGAAGAGCATAAGTCTTAAGGCCACTTAATTTATTTATTATTGGTTCTTCTATGCCGCCCTTCTCCCGAGGGACTCAGGGCGGCGTACAGCATTATACAAGAACACTAAATAATAAACAACAGTTAAAAACAGCATTAAAAAATTTAAAAAATTAAAAAATATTCATCACCAGACATACCGGGGGAGAGCTCAGGTGGAACTAGTCTCACCCCCTGCCTGCAGGAAGAGCCATGTCTTAATGGCTTTTTGGAAGGCCAGCTGGGTAGGGATAGTTCGGGTCTCTGGGGGAAGTTGGTTCCAGAGCACGGGCCCCCCCACAGAGAAGGCCCTCCCCCTAGGACCCACCAGCCGGCATTGTTTGGCTGACGGGACCTGGAGGAGGCCCACTCTGTGGGCCCTAACCAGTCGAAGGGAAGTATGAGGCAGAATGCGGTCCCGAAGGTAACCTGGTCCTAAGCCATGAAGGGCTTTGAAAATGATGATCAACACCTTGAATTGTACCCGGAGACCGATGGGCAGCCAATGCAGCTGGCGGAGTATACCAGATGGTCCATTAAATGCAAATAATACTACAGGAATACATAGCATGAACAGTGTGTAAATTAAGATACGAGTCAACAGTTCTATGGCTGAAATGGCAGCTTTGGAAATATCCAACAACTGCTTGACCATGGCTACTATATAATACTGAACAAGAAAATATCCTGTTTCCCTCAAAATAAGACATCCCCTGATAATAAGCCCAATTGGGCTTTTTGAGTACATGGCAATAAGGCCAAGCGCTTATTTCAGGGTTCAAAAAAATATAAGACAGGGTCTTATTTTTGGGGAAACACGGTAGCAGTAGGAGAAATGCTGTGAGTTTATAAGAGGCAGACTTCATCCTTGAATTGGCAGTGGCTAATTGATGGTTTCATTTTGCTTCTTTCTTTTTTGCAGTAAGTATTCTTGACTAGAGAAGCCGTGTGTGTGTGTGTGTGTGTGTGTGTGTGTGTGTGTGTGTGTGTGTGTACTGTATGTATATATATATATATATACTGTATGTATATATATATACTGTATGTATATATATATATATATATATATATATATATATATATATATATATATATATATATATATATATATATATATATATATATATATACTGTATGTATATCTATATCTATATCTATATCTATATCTATATCTATCTATCTATCTATCTATCTATCTATCTATCTATCTATCTATCTATCTATCTATCTATATATGTTTTTCTGTTGAGTCATCCTGGTGTATGGAAGGAAACATCACAGGTTCCTTTTGCCTTTCGGCTCCTCCTGGGGCCATCCAGGCAGTTTTTTTATAGCCGACAAACTATATTGTCTGTATGTGTAACATTTTTTGCTGATAAATGAAAATAAAGGGAGACTATTATAGATCTATTTCAAGCTATTTTGCGCTCATCAGATAGGGAAGAGAACCTGGTGTAGAGGTTAAAACTGCTGCCTTACAAGCAGACTGCCCAGGTTCAAATCCCACTAAGGGTATGGCTCTCTGACGAGAGCAAAATAGCTCTTGAAAATAGTTTCAAACTAGGCAGTCCTAGTTCTCCTCATTTCTTTGCATCTTGAAGAATTTTAAATTTGACTCTTGGTTTTTCTCTTGTCATATAAAGCTAGATAACTCTTTCTTCCATTGCTTAAATGATATATCAGTAGTAAAAAAATAGAGAGTATTTGAAACAAAAACATCATTCATATTCATTTTTATCATAGAAATTATATCCAACAATGATAACTGTAATTTTCCGCATCTTAATATGTCCATCTTAACTTAATTCCATAGTTAACATAATTATTTTGAAAAATATACAGTTCATATTGGTCATAATACTAATTGGTTACAGTATTTTATGTTTTTCTAAGTTTGAAAATTGTTTTATGAAGTTTTTCTTATCTTCTATCTTCATATTTTTGTGAATATATTAGTTTTTTAAATATTACTTTTAAATCCAGCTAACATAGCAAATTCCTTTAATTTATCCGCTAATATCTCTATTCCTTCCATAGGGATTTTCCAAAAATTAAAAATTAAAACCAAATCAACTGCAAATATTCTTAATTTGTATACTTCTTTCTTAAACTTTAGCCCAGAATTTCTCTCATCTTGTCATATGTCTCTATTTAATACTTCCAGTGGTAAAATGAACAAAAATGGAGAAAACTGTTCCTTGTATTGTCACTTTTTGTCAAGTTTTTGTTAATTCTCCATTGACAATTATTTGTGTCTTTGTGGGGTATAAACCAATTTCACTCATTTAATAACAATTTTTCCAAAGTCCATGTCTCCCAGAATTGTAAATAGCTATGTCCAGTTCAAATTGTCAAATGCCTTTTCTACATCTAAGAAGAAGAAAAAACACCAGTCATTATGTTATTCTAAATATTCCAAAATGTCCAATGCATTTCTAATATTATCTCTTTACTGTCTTTTGAATAAAAACCCACATCGATATGCATGAATAAAGTCCTGTAAAATTATTTTCATCAACTCAGCCAATATCATTTTAAATATCTTATTGTTCAGTAATAAAGTTGAAGAATAATCCTTTGGTGAAATCAAATCGTAGTCTTTTTTAATTAATGCTATCTTAGCATCTATACAAATATCTAATATTCTTCCATTCTAAAAAATAGAATTAATCATCTTTTGGAAAAGGTATAAGATTTTCATTATTGGTATAAAGTCTATTCATAGTTTGTTCTGTTTATCAGTAATCTTCAATAAATTTTGTTTATTTAAGTATTCATCAACTGTTGTCAGAGTCTTGTCTTATCTTGAATGATATTGATGGAATATTATTCATATCCTTACATTCTGTTGTTGCTGTTATTTACTGCCACAACATCTCCACTTCATTCCATCACTTCAATTAACACAGGGGAAGAAATTATCCCTTGTCTTTTGTAGGCAGCAAAATGTACAAATATTGCAATAGATTTCCCCCCACCATACAAAATGTTAAATATGCTGGTGAATGAATGCCATTCACTGCTTCTCTTCAGTACTATTCTAAGTATCTGGTTTCAGTAGTCATCACTTCCTTTTTCCAAAAGTTCTAAGGACTTTTCTTCTTCTTCCAGCTCTATTGTTGATTTTTTTAAAATATAAAAATGCTATCCCAATAAAGATTGATATCACATATGATGAGTTTTATGTGGGAACAAGGAGTTTAACCTGTGCCTCATTTTTAAATCCCAACCCTAAATATTGACAGGAGAGTCAACCCAAATCTTCCTCCAATAGATTTAAGCCTTTTTTCTTGATAATATGAGTAATAATGAAAAAGGGAATCCAAAGAAATAACTGTGATGTGGTAATACTTAATGGCTTTATTACACATTTTTGGTTCATCTTAAAAGCAGGGGGTTGGACTAGAAGACCTCCAAGGTACCTTCCAACTCTGTTGTTGTTGTTGTTGTTGTTGTTGTTGTTGTTGTTGTTGTTGTTGTTGTTGTTGTTGTTGTTGTTGTTCTTCTTCTTCTTCTTCTTCTTCTTCTTCTTCTTCTTCTTCTTCTTCTTCTTCTTCTTCTTCTTCTTCTTTTTCTTCTTCTTCTTCTTCTTCTTCTTCTTCTTCTTATTATTATTATTATTATTATTATTATTATTATTATTATTATTATTATTATTATTATTATTATAGGTGGCGCAGTGGTTAAATGCAGCTACTGCAGGCTACTCCAGCTGACTGCTAGTTCAGCAGTTCAGATGTTCAAATCTCACCAGGCTCAAGGTTGACTCAGCCTTCCATCCTTCTGAGGTCGGTAAAATGAGGACCCAGATTGTTGGGGGCAATATGCTGAACTCTGTAAACCACTTAGAGAGGGCTGTAAAGCACTATGAAGCGGTATATAAGTCTAAGTGCTATTGCTTATTATTATTATTATTATTATTATTATTATTATTATTATTATTATTATTATTATTATTATTATTATTATTATTATTATTATTATTATTATTATTATTATTATTATTATTATTATTATTATTATTATTATTAAAATGAATTTCTTCTTTCTTCTCAAAGAGACATGAATTGTTTTGCTTTTTAGTTTAACTTCTGAAGGAACTTGGCAGTTTCACAGTCTCTTACAGGAAAAGTGTTAATGAGGAAAGCAAGCCAAGTTCAAATGAAGTCTATTAGCTTCAATACACTATTTCACTCAGAATAATATCTCTTGCTTCTCGAGTGACTCATCTTTTATTTTAAACCTTTCCTGCTCAGACAGTTTTAAAAATGCTTGACAGACAGTAAGGGGAAATGCGTTTCTCTGGTGTTTACTATGAATCATGAGATCTTTTTCAAGTGATGCCTGCTCTTCCTTACTTTCTTCAATGGAGTTCCTGTTGTTTTAAAACATGAATGTATTCACTTAGCCTTTTGTAATGCCATAAGGTCTTGGATTGGTAGTTAAATATTCTATATGAATGAAAACATTCACATTCAAATCCATGGAAATAGTGATTACATAGGCTAACTATTACACAATTAAACAAGTGACAAAGGTGAAACTGTAATTCACATCTCCATTACCCGATGACAGAGAAACTTTAATGAGTCTTTTAAAAATTTCTAATTGTGTACATAATCTTGCCTTCTACATTTCACTATCCAAACCTTGTGATTTAACCTAGCAATTGCTAGAAAGTCCCTAATATAATTTCATATCAATTTTGTATATCATCCATAGTCAGATACTGTATTTATATTCTTCAGGCCTAATATCAGTGGAATGAGTTATTTTGCATTCTACTAGCTGATACCAACTAATGTATCTTTGCATTATTTATTTATTTATTTGAATGGATTTCTATGCCGCCCAACTCCCGGGGGACTCTGGGCGGCTCACAGCATATAAGAAACCATTACAAAATATAAAATATAATGATTAAAAAAATACAAAAGTTAAAAAAGTATCATATATTCATAATCAAGGGGGGAGACCCATATCTAATTCTAGTTGGTCTCGCTTTCACCCCGCCTGCCGGAAGAGCCAAGTTTTTATTGCTTTCCAGAAGGCCAGTAGGGTGGGGATGGTCCTGATCTCCGGGGGAAGCTGGTTCCACAGGGAGGGAGCTCCCACAGAGAAGGCCCTCCCCCTCGGCCCCGCCAACCTACATTGTTTGGTCGACGGGACCTGGAGGAGGCCAACTCTGTGGGCCCTAACTGGTCGTAGGGAGGTATGCGGCAGGATGCGGTCCCGAAGATAACCTGGCCCTGAGCCATGTAGGGCTTTAAAGGTAACGACCAACACCTTAAATTGGATCCGGAGACTAATGGGCAGCCAATGCAGCTGGCGGAGAATCGGTGTTACGTGGGTGCATCTAGGTGCACCCACCACAGCTCGCGCAGCTGCATTTTGCACCAATTGCAGTCGCCGGACACTCTTCAAGGGTAGCCCCATGTAGAGCGCATTGCAGTAATAATCTTTAATCGCATTACCAGTCATAATCTTTCAACAGCTGTAAGATAGTCACCAAACTCTACGTTTTAGGAATGAAATATAAATACCAATGGATTAATACTTGCCTTTGTTCAGTGAGTAAGCTGTAGATGAGCTTTTTGACTCATCTTGAATTGCCAAAAAATTGAACTTGCTCAACTACCTCTTTCCCATAAAATCTAGAGGCTGGGATATAAAACTTCTTATCTTATTTAGGATTACATGGTATGTGTTATCAAAATGCTTGCATCCTTTCTACTGAGTTGACATGGCAAACTATGCTGAATATTAAATTTGGGAAGGAAACTTTGAAGGATGGCCTTTTACCATTAAATGTGATCTTGGAAAAAATACAAAAATGTTCCTAAATGGAAAAGTTTAATCTATTTGCTAAGATCTGAATTCCCAAATGCACTATAACATAGCAAACCAGAGAGGAGAAGAATAGATCCTAAGAAATCTAAACAGAAACTGCACTTGGGAGTTGAGCTTTTAGAAATGGTCTTGCCAGCAAGGCCCAGCTGTTATTGCATGATAAATAATTTAAGCAATTTCTCTCAGCTAAAAGTGTACAGTGACAGACTAAGAAAAAATAAATAAATTTTTAACCATACCACTAAAATTTATAACAAAAAGCTTCAGCTGAGAATCCTGCTTCCCAAAATGAAACAGACATACAACACACCATATCAAAATATTAGATGATGGGAAACATAAATTAATAAAGACACATTTTCTATTTCTCAGTCCTCAGAGACTGAAGCAATGAATGGCAGCAAATAGTATCCATATATTATTATTTTTGAGTGTACACTTGGCACAAAAGAAAACATTTGTTTCTTATTGCGTTACAGGATATGTCTTATCACAGCTTTTTTGCCTTCTTGTAACATTGTTCAGATGTTTCTGTAAATATTACCAAAGTAGCTTTATCTTCAATTTTAAGTTAAATCTGATGGAAATGGTTATGTATTTAGGTATAGTGAATTCATTGTTCATTATCATTTAAAAATGTTTCCATGATTGAGGTATATAGTTTGCTTCTTGATTGTTGGTCTAAAGTTAATTTTGATGTTAATCTTTGCTTATCTGGGTGTTGATTGCTGGTGAGTGTTCTGGTCTTTCTGTTTCTTTTTTGGCTTGTTCATTGTCTCTTTAGAATGGAGTATATGGTTGTTTATCTATGTGCCTGTTGATGTCCAATTTGCTAATCTGTGTTCATGTCAGAAGACATGATGAAACCCCCTTAATTTCACAACACATGGACAGATGTAAGCATAATTTCAACTGGGAAACAGTGATCATCTTAGATCAAGCCAAGTCCAAACATGTTAAAGAATTCCTGGAAGCCTGGCACTCTTACAAATTGGCCATCAACAGGCACATAGACATAAATAACATCTACATACCATTCAGGAGACAATCAACAAGAAGCAATCAATACCCCAATGAAGGAAATGCAAAAAAGCTAACAATAAACAGTCCAACCAAAGAACCACCAAGACAACTCCCACCCAACATTAATATAATTGAGAGCAAACCCCATTCCATACTAGCACTGATGATGTTAGCTAGTTTGAATAAAGTCTGCAAGAAAACAACCAAGCTCAGAGAGCACCACGGACCCTTCATTTCAACCCTGAGTTACAAATATAAATATCTGTGTCTATGGAGATTCTTAGTCATCCATGTCATGGTTGTCCCAAAGGTGCTTTTTTCAAGAGGTAATTGGACTTTCTTTCTTGGTTTTTTTAAAAAGATGTTTTGTTTCTCATCCAAGAAACTTCTTCAGCTCTGACTATATGGTGGGGAATGGAAGGATTTATACTCCTTGCAGACAGCTAGTCATTTGTGTTCTTTTAGCAAGTTGTTAAGGCCACCTGGAAGTTTATCTGTGTCCTCAAGGTCACCTGAGTACAGCAAATGGGTGTGGAGCCTTCTTGGAACTTCTGAAAGGACTGTGTTGCAGACTGGAGACAGATGATGTCCCTCCCTCTCTGTTGAGAAAGTTCAGTTTTGACATAGATGGCCTCTTTGACCCCTCTTTCAAACCAGCAGTCCTCTCTGTCCAAAATGTGGACTTTGCTGTCTTCAAAAGAGTGGCCTTTGTCTTTTAAATGCAGATGGACTGCTAGTCCTGATGGGTTGTTCTTCTATGTTATGCCATGTATTTATCAAGTGGTTGTTTTGTTTCCCCAATGTACAGATCTGCACATTGCTCACTGCACCTATACCTATATCATGTTGCTCAGTTTGTGTGAGGGGTCTGAGCAACATGATATATGCAGTATAATGCACGTTTAGGATAAATATCTATATGAAGCAAAAATTCCTTACATGATTCAAAGAAAACAAAAAAAATCTAGTTCATTTTATTGTTAACCATTGCTGAAAAAAACTTTAAACTCAGATCTCTGGGCTAATAGTAATTTTCCAGGCAATACACATAGAGATACGTGAAGATTTTATTTGGTTTGTCATACATTGATTTGGAGGAACCTATATTTAAAAAAGAAAGTGAAAAAGTGAAAAAAAGCAAAGCAGACAGGTTTGTCGATCCAGAGAGAGGGGCCTTTTAGCCTTGTGTTTATAACAGTATGTCTTTCCATTCCTGGTTATTCGACCATGTTTGAGTTGTTTTGCTAGGGATGTCATGTTTATTTTTTAAAAGGAAAAGCAAGCTTCCCATTTTTAATGAGTACATAGCTGGCAGTTATAATGCATTCTTCTCCTTTTGGGGGGGAGTAGCTACACCTATTGAATTTAGCCAAAGTACATGCATAAGAATTCTATTTGTTTCCTTGTTTTGTAATGTTATATTAAAATTCATTACAATTGGGTCAGAAAGTTTTTGAATTTTTTTGTGTATGTGATTTAGGATTAGGAATTTATTTATTCATTTATCTCATTTACATAGCCACCCATCTCTCAAAACAAGTGACTCTTGGTGGTGTAGAACAAAGCTAAAAAATTAATACCTAAATCAATTATTTTTAAAAACAGTTAGAAATTATAAAAATAAAGCTAAGACAGTAGCTGAAGGGATGTTGATAATAATACAGTACCATTGTCTTCCTGTCTGCTTTAAGGGCCTCAAAATAAACCGTAGGATGCTTTTCTGAAACCTAAGGAGCAAAAACTTCATCTCCAAGATTGACAGAATCAAATATTTGTAAGATTTGAAGGTTCCAAGCTGTGCTTTCTCTGATATACAGTATATGAAGAGACATATTGAGGCAACAATGATAAAAGTACATTACTGTACACTAGATCTTTTACCTACCCATTGTATATTATTGTACTATCACAGGTTCTTTTACATATACCCAGTTCAGTGGGCTCCAAAACCCCAGAGAGCCAACACAACCCCACCTGATCTCTAGATAACACACCCACAAGTGGTCAAAGGCTAGTACTCACTGTTCATTATACTATTTCCCAATTCTGCTACAATTCCTGTTTCTCCACTACTTCTCTTTGTGAGTCTTACTTCTAGAAAACAGTAATTATTTTAAAACAATTAGTCCCTTTTAATAATTTAAACAATACAGCCAAAAGACGAACAGAGGTAGATGCAAGCATTTCTTATTGACTCATCAGTACCTACATTACAATAACACAAATCAATAATTAAAATCAGCCTCGAATATAAGATCTAGCAAGAGCATTAATTAAGCCTAAAACGTATGCAAGAAAGCAACCAATGGCAAGCCTTACACCCATGGGAGGCGTAGATTGACATAAAGCCATTTCTGCACACACAAGGGAGGCTTCAAATGGTTAATCGCAACTGCCTCAGCAAACCGCAGGAAACGAGAGTTCCTGTGGCACAGTAGAACTTTAAACATAGAGTTTTGATCCACCTGGTGACCCGTAGATAGTAAATGTCTCACAATGGCTAAAGAAGGCATTTTATGGCCATGATTTGCTGCTGTTGTAATTGTTATTATTATAGTGATTATTTTATTTGCCTTAGGCTGCTTCAGGCTGTTTTAGCTTCTTGTGAATTAACACAAAACACACTATCATCCTCAGCTGCCTTTCTGCTCAGCTTTGATAGCCACCAGTTGCTGGGCTGGTTAGAGAAGGTTTTAAAGGGACAGGTCACAAGCAGCCCAGGTGCTGGCCATTTTGCAGATAGCCTGTCCTTTCACATATACCAGTAGAGAGAGAATATTTGTAGCTCAGGGTTAAACTGTGGGTGTCTTTGATGCTCTTTGAGCATGGCTGTTTTCTTGCATAATCTGCAAGAAAACAACCAAGCTCAGAGAACACCAAGGACTCCACAGTATATTATTGTTCATTACCATAAAGCAAATCATTTATATTAACAATGAAGCTTGAATGTGGCAACCATTGCTTCTTTCAAACTTTTGAGAATTTTATGGTCAAGTTACTACAAAAATATCAAGTCTAAGAAATAATACAGGAAAAGGAACTCTTTCTCAGGCCTCTTCCCTTTTTCCAAGTGGAGTTTGTGTCAGGCTTAAAATAAGTTTTTTAAGTCATCTAGAGTGAAGAAATATTCTCTTTTCAAGAGATCAGTCATGAATCATTTTCGGAACAAAAGTGTCACTCCATGTCCTTTAGCAGTTGCTCCCTGAGATACTCTGTCTAATGACACAGCCCTCCCTGATAACCTTGGAAGATGGTCAGACATACAGAATTGTGCAATCCACAATACTTAGGAACTAGATAAAAAAAGAAAGCAATTCTCAAAGCTACATATGCACTTCTTGAAAATCAGTCCTGTAAAAAAATAACATGGTTCATAAGGAACAAGAAAAAGCTGGAAGTATGACTGATGTTTTATTCCCATTCCTCTTTGCCTTGTTTGAGCAGAGTGGCGTCATATGAAAATTGTGCAGTGATATGGAATGCTTGGGGTTTGAAAGAGAGCCTTCCCTTCCAGTACTACAGTTGGCTCCTTCCAGTTGGTTCCCTTCCTACCATTGACAATAACTGGCATAGCAGTCGCTGCTGCCAACCCTGGTTAATCATCACTGACTCCTGCTTCTTTTACTGCCCTTAGCTTCATGGCATCATAACAAGTGGAAACTGTTAGCTGAACTAATGAGCTCAATGAAATCTTTAGTTCACTAAAAACTGTTCCTATAATTCAGATGCCATCTCTGCTCCAGGTCTTCTGAAAGATGGAGATTGAAACAGGCATCTTGCTAGCTAATCTAGGTAATGCAAGCCATACTTTTAGCTTCAGGCATGGCTCATAGAGGCTGGGTCTTCACATGAAGCAAATGAAGTGGCGGGACAGACCATCACTTCAGATTTGAGGTATAGCATACCAGGAGTAAATGCTTTCCCTATGTTTTTTTTCCCCTTTGAATCTTCCTGCAATAAATTTGTTTTAGCATATACGAGAGCAATTTCTAACCCAATTTTTTATCTATTATGAGTTTTGTTTGTTTTATTTTGCATAAAGCTTTAAAATCCAGTTAAAATGTGGGTTCCCCCTTTAAACCCAGATACACAAAGGATACATTGGCAGAAGGAACAGATGCTGTCCATAGTGCTGAAGTAGCATTTAAAAAAATGTCATTCTCCATCCTGGGTGGAGCTAGCCGCCAAGAGTGGGTATTGGCACAGCCTTCCAGCCAATAGAGACTGAGTCTGGAAAAGTATAAATAGTGGCTCTAGGCCCTGGTTCCCCCTCTTTTGACTCAGTCTAGCCAACTGACTTGTGCCTTTTCATCTAGATTACTGCAAGTATAAGTGTATTTTTCCCTATTCCGCTAATCTTATTTAATTTTTCTTTCCCTGTACGAGCCCCCCAGGCATTAATTTCTGTCATAATCGAATGATCCTGGGTGAAGGCAGTCGGCCGCAAGTCTGACTGCCGCTCGCCCCTCCAGCCGAAGGCCCAGTGCGAACCTCAAAATTTTAAAAATCCTTTTCTTAATTTTTATATTTCTCTTTAATTAATACCGGCTGTGTGAGGGAGTGGGAAAGGGCCCCGCAGCGCCAAGGGGGCCGGCGGTGGCCTACCGCACGCCTGGGCATTGAGGCGAGGCCGGCACAAAGTGCCTTCTTTTATTGAGAGACCTGGACTGCCAATTCTGCCCGTTCGTTTTTGTGCCTGATCGGAAGGAGAGCCAAGGGGCCAGTCGACAGCACTAAGGGCCTTAACGTCTCTCTCTTGCTCGGCCGGACTCGCGCAAGCCGTCCGCACCGACCGCGAGCCTCCCGATCCCCAGCTGACGGCTGTAATAACTCCAAGGGATCGAGAGAGCCGCAGGCCTCGCCCGTTACTCGGCCGGATTCGCGCAAGCCATCCGGACCGATAACGAGGCTTCTTCATCTGCCTTCTTGCTTTGAAGCCTGTGGAGCGTGGCCGGACCGGCGCAAGCCATCCGCGTCCCCTCCCACCCTTCCGAAAGCCAGCTGAGTGATCGCCGGGCCAGATTAGCGCAAGCGATCCACGCCCAGGCCCGACAGCTCTTCTATTGCCGACTGACAGCTGGGAGCAGCAGAGCCTTCAAGGTGCCGCGTTCTCCCTCTGAAGCTGACAGCGATCCAGGCAGCGCCCCCCCCACCTTCGTTGGAGCCTCTCAGCCTCCGCATACCTCTTCAGCTAAGTGCCTGACCTCCGCGAAGGCCTCTCCTGCTCACGACGGCCGTTTTCCTCACTGACTCGTGGCCGGCGGCCATTTTGAATACCAAATTAGGCTAGGCGGCCATTTTAGGTGTGGGTTGGGCCCGGCAGCCATTTTGAGTGTGGAGTGTGGCCAAGACTTCTCTAAGCGGCCATTTTGAGTGTGTCTTTAAAAAAAAAAACAACAAAAAAGGAAGAAAAAAAAAGAAATTCTTTTACCTTGGGGATTTATTTTTGACAACTTTGCTTCTCAGCATGACTGAGAGAAGTCATCGCTCTGGCAAGGCCAAGGCCAAGACACCAAGGCCGCAAACTGACCAGACTGAGCCAGCCAGTGCGGCCTCAGCCGAGAGGGATCGGTCCCCCATCCGGCCTCGCTCGCCTAGTCCCTCAGCCAGGGACAGGGCCACTAGAGACAAGCAGGGTCCGCTGCCAACCGACAGGGGTGCCAGTAGGCAGGATAGGGACTCCTTAACCAGGCACCAACAACCACGGTTCCCTGATAACGTCTCCATTGATGATGCTAACCTTCACAAATCTAGGGCGGATGTCTGGGGCCCGAAGGGGACCCGCAAGGGGACAGCCCCTAGTAAGAGCTCTGCCAAGGACCCTCTCCGGTCCAAGGCAGTACAAGACAGGATTGACATGGCAATTAGGCAGGGCATTGAGGCAGGCATCAGAGCTATGGCCGGAACGTCTAAACATCAGACAATTACGGCTAAGCCTCCACAGGACCAGCACTCGGCGGACCAATCTTTCCCTGAGCCTGAGGAGGAGGAGGAGGACGAGGAAGATTCCTCTGATCCTCTGGTTAACCTCCAAGATGACTCTGATTCTGAGGAGGAATTAGGTATCACCATTCCTGAGCTAGCCATGTCGGATGACGAGGACTTGGGCCCAGAACCCGCAGTCTCCTCTGCTCTTTTTCAGCCTGCTCTCTTCAGGTCTTTATTACATAAGGCGAAAACCACGGCCAATTTAGTCACTCCGTCCGGGGCTTCTGATCAGACACCAGAACCTGACCCCATGTTTGAGCCCACGGCATCACAGACAGATGTGGTCCCGGCCCCAAAGCCTTTTGTGGAAGAGGTCCTGAAACAGTGGCGGAACCCAACATCTGGGTCCCTTTCCAATGCAACTGATAAACGCTTTTATAACGTTGACTCTGCTTTGGCCCAACACCTTACAGTGCCACCCGTGGACAGCCCGGTCCTGCCCCTATTCACCAACGGTCAGATGCCAGGGGAGCCAGAGGAGCTTCTTCGCCCGGAGGACCGAAGAGCAGAGGCGACTCTTCAGAGGACGCACCAGTCGGCCGCATGGGCGTTGCGAGCCTCTTCCACCGCTTCCTTCTTCTGTCGTACGTCGGTTAAGTGGCTCTACGCTCTCCAGGACCACCTGCCACCATCAGATCTTCGGGCCCACCAGGATCTCAACAAGCTCCTGGCAGCGGCCCAATTTACATCTGACGCCACCTTACAATCTGCCCGCTTTGCGGCAAGGGCCATGGCATCAGCAGTGGTGACCCGGCGTCTAGCTTGGCTGCGCAGTTGGCAAACTGACGCAAAGTATAAGTGGAAGCTAGCCTCTAGCCCCGTAACGAGCCAGGCACTTTTTGGTGAGCCACTTAACCGCATACTAGTAGAGACAAAAGATAAGAAGAAGGTCCTTCCTTCTACTAGCCGTAAGGGTCCGTCCCGTTCCACCTCCTTCCCCAGGAGGAGCTTCTGGGGGACTTACCAGGGTAACAATAGAGCCCAGGGACCATCCCAGTCTAACTCCCAGGGGCAGACCCAGGGCCAATTCGGCCCCCGTCAGAGGTTTTCTTCTGACAGGCCGTTCCGGGGCAACCAATTCAAACGGCCCTTTAAGGGGGCCGGTGGTCGCCCCTTCCGCCGGAATAAATAGATCTCCGGCCGGTCCTCCCATAGGGGGTCGTCTGGCTCTCTATGCCAGCCGATGGGAGGAAATCACCAATGACGCATGGGTTTGCCAAACCCTGAAGTCAGGTCTTTCTCTGGAGTTTCTCTCCACCCCCCGAGGTTCTTTCTGCGATGCCCTCTATCTTCAAATCCACAAAAACGCGTTCTCATGAATCAGGCCATCCAGCACCTGTTGGACATTCGAGCCATCCATCAGGTGCCTGAGAACCAGCAGGGGGAGGGCTTCTACTCCATTTTGTTTGTAGTGCCCAAATCCTCGGGAGGGTGGAGAGCAATATTGGACCTTAAGCGCCTCAATAGGTACATAGTCCACAAGAAATTCAAAATGCACACCCTGCAGTCAATTCTGGCAAGTATTAGGAAGGGAGATCTACTGTCATCCATAGATCTCTCGGAGGCTTACCTCCACATCCCAATTCGGCCATCTCACCGCCAGTACTTGCGGTTTTGCTATGCAGGGGTGCATTATGAATATGGGGCGCTCCCCTTTGGCCTGTCCTCTGCGCCAAGGGTTTTCACTAAGGTCTTGGCGGCCTTGACCGCTCACCTCAGGTCCATTCCCATCAGGATCCAGTGCTACCTGGACGATATTCTCATCTCCTCAGCCTCTCCTTCTCAGGCTGAGAGAGATGTTCAGGTAGTGCTTACCACCCTTGACCACCTCGGCTTCTTGGTCAATCGACCCAAGAGCCAGCTTAACCCATCTACCAGGATTGTCCACTTGGGGGCGATCATTGACTCCCTGGAGTGTAAGGTGTATCTATCCCAGGAACGGAGAGACAGCCTATTGGATTTAACCAGACAAGTTCTGAAGCAAAATTTAGTTCCGCTGAACCTGCTGTCTTCCCTCCTGGGGAAGATGATTTCAGCTATTCATATAGTCCCATGGGCACACCCACACTCCAGGGACCTTCAATGGCTCCTTCTCCCCTATCAACGTCAGGGTCGAGCTAACGCCCCTACAAAGGTAAGGCCTCAGGCCTCAGTCAGGGAGTCATTAAAATGGTGGACCACGTCTGCGATTCACAGGGGCACCTGTTTCCTCCCCCCACAACAGATTGTTGTCACCACTGATGCTAGCCTGTCAGGGTGGGGGGCCCACGCAGGCTCTCTGGTGGCTCAGGGTACGTGGTCACAGTCTGAGGTGTCCCTCAGTATTAACATATTAGAGTTAAAGGCAGTAACACTTGCCCTGCAACAGTTTCTCCCCCTTGTAGAGAATTCACACGTACTGGTCCTAACGGATAATGTGGCCACCAAGGCACACATTAATAGGCAAGGGGGAACCATGTCTGGCCAGCTGATGACCGAGGCCATGCAACTAGGCCTCTGGGCTGAACGTCACCTATTATCACTTGAGGCTGAGCATATTTCGGGGGTAGATAATGACACGGCAGACTGGCTTAGCCGCAATCAAATAGATAATTCTGAATGGAGCCTGCATCCCACGCTATTTCACCAGCTAGTGCAGCACTTTGGTCAGCCAGTGATAGACCTATTTGCCACCCCTGACAACGCTCAGCTACCCAGGTTCATGTCCAGATACCATTCGCAGGGGGCGGAAGGGACTGATGCCCTCCGCTGTCGGTGGCCCCGAGGTTTGCTTTATGCCTTTCCTCCAATTCCCATCATTCCGCAGGTCATCCGGAAATTGTTGGAGGAGAGAGCCGAGATGGTCCTTCTGGCGCCCAACTGGCCAAGGAGAGCGTGGTACGCCGACCTGGTCTCCCTGTCGTTTTCCCCCCCATGGAGGATCCCTCCGACAGAGTGGTCGCTTGTGCAGGGGTCAGTGCAGCATCCAGAGCCTCACTGGCTGCAACTGACCGCCTGGCACTTGAGCGGCTCACTCTGACGAGCCGCCGGGTCCCCGAGGACGTCTTGGAGGTCTTAATGGACTCCCGCAGGCCGTCCACACAAAGAATTTATGCTGCCTCCTGGAGAGCTTTCTGCTCCTGGTGCGCCAAGGAAGGGCATTCCCCATTAGATCTGTCAATCATAAATGTATTGCAATTCCTCCGTCAGGGGCTGGCCAAGGGACTTTCCCCTAGCACTCTCAGGCGTCAGGTAGCCGCCTTGTCTACGGTCCTATCCTGTCCATCCCTGGGGACACTCTCAGCCCATCCCCTGATCTCCAGATTCCTGAAGGGTGCAGTCAATCGATGCCCCCCAGTCATAAACAGGTACCCCACCTGGGATTTGACCAGGGTGTTATCAGCACTCACAGGGGGTGTGTTTGAACCTTTGGAATCCATCCCTCTGGATTACCTGTCATACAAAGTAGTGTTCCTGGTGGCGGTTACTTCTGCCCGCCGCATCTCTGAACTGGCGGCTCTTTCTGTTAGGAGTGACCTTTGTGTTTTCCACCAGGACAGGGTGATCTTGCGATTGGACCCCACCTTTCTTCCAAAGGTGAACTCATATTTCCACCGGGCTCAGGAGATTGTACTGCCCTCCTTTTACCCCACTCCTTCTTCTGACATTGAAAGGCAGTGGCACCTCCTGGACGTGAGGCGAGCACTGGACATGTACATTCAAAGGACCTCTACCATTCGCAAAACCGAGGCCTTGTTTGTATCTTTCCACCACACTTCCCTGGGGAGGAAAGCATCCTCTGTCATGGTGGGTCGGTGGATTCGCACTGTCATTACTGTTGCCTATGAACAACTTTCTCTACCACGACCCACCAGAATTACGGCCCATTCCACGCGCAGCGCGGCCACCACTGCTGCCTGGAACACAAGGGCTTCCATTGAGGAGATCTGCCGAGCTGCCACTTGGGCTTCTCCTACACCATTTGTCCGGCACTACAAATTGGACGCTTTCGCCTCTCAAGAGGCAGACTTTGGGCGGAAGGTGCTGGAACAGGTAACTTTGAAGGGTGGCGGTCCCAGCCAGAATCCGGAGGCCCTCCCTGGGGACTGAATTGCTTTGGTATGTCCCACTCTTGGCGGCTAGCTCCACCCAGGATGGAGAATGAGACGTTGTACTCACCTGAGACGTCCATTCTCGTCCGGTGGAGCTAGCCGCCAAGTCCCTCCCTGTGTTTTTTCTGGCTGGACTTAGGTTATGTTATTATGAGTCATTAGGTATTTAGACCATAGTTTCATAGAATACATTCTGAAATCTTAGGTAGTTAGTTTTAGGTACGTAGGAGTACTGCCCTGCAGGGTTGGTTTGTCATCTTAACCTATTTGATTAATAAAGTTGTTGCAGTTTTTTTTGGCACATCGAGTCTGGCATTCGTTCCTCGTCAAAAGAGGGGGAACCAGGGCCTAGAGCCAC
This sequence comes from Diadophis punctatus similis, assembly GCA_023053685.1. NCBI lineage: Eukaryota > Metazoa > Chordata > Lepidosauria > Squamata > Dipsadidae > Diadophis > Diadophis punctatus. The sequence continues at coordinate 35,943,456 of JALIGW010000001.1, read as the reverse complement.
TATTTATACTTTTCCAGACTCAGTCTCTATTGGCTGGAAGGCTGTGCCAATACCCACTCTTGGCGGCTAGCTCCACTGGACGAGAATGGACGTCTCAGGTGAGTACAACGTCTCATTATCCTGTGCTGTCCAAGTCTGCATGGCGCGACATGTCATTTTCAGATGACCAAAAATAAAAAAATAAAAAATCTGGGATTATATGGAATGTAAACTAGTGGCCTCATCATTTAATCACTGGGGCTTGCTCATTGGACTCTCTAATTTCAGCAATCTCTCCCTCCCCGTCCCCCCTCCCCCCCCCTCTCTCTCTCTGTGTGTGTGTGTGTGTGTGTGTGTGTGTGTGTGTGTGTGTGTGTGTGTGTGTGTGTGTTTCAAAAGCTTTGCACACAGATGAAAAGAATAAAGGAGAAGCTGTCAGCAGAGTGAATGAAATTAAGAAGTAAGGAAATGATTTTTGAAAAACTGAAGGAAGTAAATGAAAGAAAAAAAAGAGTACCGGTATTTTAAAAATCAGTTGGGGATGATGTTGATATATGAAGAAAGTAAATCCTAAAGGCTGTGAGAACATTGGAAAATAGTAAAATTGTAGATGTAGATAGTAAAAAAGGAAAAATATTAACTGTGCATGTGGTTTGCTTATAGAATAGAATAGAATAGAATAGAATAGAATAGAATAGAATAGAATAGAATAGAATAGAATAGAATAGAATAGAATAGAATAGAATAGAATAACAGAGTTGGAAGGGACCTTGGAGGTCTTCTAGTCCAACCCCCTGCTTAGGCAGAAAACCCTACACCGCTTCAGACAAATGATTATCCAACATCTTCTTAAAAACTTCCAGTGTTGGAGCATTCACAACTTCTGGAGGCAACTTGTTCCACTGATTAATTGTTCTAACTGTCAGGAAATTTCTCCTTAGTTCTAAGTTGCTTCTCTCCTTGATTAGTTTCCACCCATTGCTTCTTGTCCTACCCTCAGGTGCTTTGGAGAATAGTCTGACTCCCTCTTCTTTGTGGCAGCCCCTGAGATATTGGAACACTGCTATCATGTCTCCCCTAGTCCTTCTTTTCATTTAACTAGACATACCCAGTTCCTGCAACCGTTCTTCATATGTTTTAGCCTCCAGTCCCTTAATTATCTTTGTTGCTCTTCTCTGCACTCTTTCTAGAGTCTCAATATCCTTTTTACATTGTGGCGACCAAAACTGAATGCAGCATATAGAGTGGCTGTGTGATCTCTTTAATGTGCATGTGAACAATCTATCAGTGATGGGTGATTGGAATAACACTATTATTATTCATCTAATCAAAGGGAAAGGTAGCAAGAGTAAATGTAAAAACTAAGAATGGGGAGGTGTTTGGAAGCATTTTGCTCAAACACTTAGAAACAGTTTTGAAAAGCAATGTGTGTATTTCTCTGGTAAAAAAATCCACACATACCCAGACAAAATTTGTTTATGACAGATGCATCTGAAAAAGAACATGTAGGCCTAAAAGTTTTAAAAATAAAAGTTTTATTTAAGAATAAATACAATGTATTATACTGTATATAATTTACCAGGGCTCCTAATATGGTCCTGATTCTTTTCTGGGTTTAAATAAAAATGCTCATTAGGGTACCAAAGGTATCACAAACTTGGACTTGGGTTAGTAGCAGGACTGCCAATTCTCATATACTTTGTCCCATGATCTTAGATCTGCAATGGGACATCTTTTGCAGGTTTCTCTGTAGATAATACAAATTCAATTCAATTCAATTCAAAACCTTTATTGTCAGAGTATAAAGTGTGTACAATGAGATTGGCTGAGCCTCCCTTCATGCACCCCCCAACCCAATAAATTCACAGTGAAAGACAAAAAATCCCTGACCCAGTGACTCCTACTAACAAACACACAATCCTACTGCTCCGTGTGAGCTTATTGCACATGGTACCAGCCAGTGGCGGGTTGCCGTCTTACCGGTGCCAGTGCGCTGTGCGCATATCTCCAAGTTTCAGGGGCACGCGCGCTCGCTATGCACACGCACCCCCTTGCACAATTTTGCTTCTGAACATGCGCGGGAACAAAACCACGCTGAAATCTCACGAGGGGACGTGCGCACGTACAAGATTTCAGTGTGATTTTGCTTCCACGCATGCACGGAGGCAAAATCTCGCACGTGCACACGTCCCCTCGTGAGATTTCAGCGCGGTTTTGCTTCCGCGCATGCGCTGAAGCAAAATCGGCCAAAAATTAACAAAAAAAATGGCGACATGCCCGGTGGACCGGCAGAGAGGGCTCTGGAGCAGTTTCGCGCAAATTGCACAATCGGCCGCTCCCTACTGGAGCTGCGCACTGGGCAGCTCTGGCAGGAACCCACCTCTGGCGCCGGCCCCGCAAGTCAATCGTACTATGTTGTTGCAAAGTTATTTTCCATTCAGAAGTCTTACAGCCCACGGATAAAAACTGTTCTTCAGCCTGTTTTGTATGGCTGCCTATGCATCTATATCTCCTTCCCGATGACAGGAGAATAAAGAAGTGCTGACCAGGGTGTGAGTCGGCCCTGAGGATTTTCCTCACTCTTCTAAGGCAGTGAGCCCTAGCGGTACCAGGGGACAGCCCACACTGTTTTGTGCTGTGCTCACCACCCTCTGTAATGTCTTTCTATCCATAGCTGTCAAGATGGCATACCACACTGTAATGCAATGAGTGAGGGCACTTTCTATTGTGGACCGATAAAAGGAAGTCATTAGTTGTTGTTCCAGTTTGATTTTTTGCAAGACCCTGAGGAAGTAGAGTCTCTGTTGGTCCTTTCTGGCCACCTGGGTCATATTTTTTTCCAGCTGAGATCTTCACTGAGGCTTAACATAAAAGCTAATTCTGCTTCTTTTATGTTATGTACTATAAAACAATGCTCCCTCCCAATAAAAATGATTTATTTTAACCTGGATCTTTTCTATGTTTTTTATGCTGTTGGTTCAAAGTGGTTTAATGTTTTGAATGTAGGTCTTTATAAGCCCAGAACCATAGAGTGGGAGGAATGATTTAAATGATTTAAATCAATAGAATGAAGAAAAAAATATTCCCTGCTGGTTATTTCCAAGTGGGAATTTTAGCATGGAGATGACCACAATTATGACATGCCTGCTGTGAATTTAAATACCCTGCTTCATTGTTTCCAATATAACTCTTTTTCATCAATATATTAGTAGTTTCCATTTTTTAAAACATCTTGACTCACTTTGAGAATGCAAGTATTTTCTCAGTATTATATTTATTATTTAAGTTATTGCTGAGTTTCCATTGCAGTGCTATGAATCATAAACCCCCCCAAAAACTGGACAGCTCTCTTGTAGTGTTAAGTTGAATTTCCCATTTTCTTTCATACTTAGTTATTTTATGTGATATTACCTTAGAATTTCATTCTTATTCATTCCTACAAACACACTTGCACTTTCACACATACAGTATACTTTCTTACCTCACACATTAGCTATGCCTCAGGTGCCTTAATCTGATGATATGTTAACTGGTCTGGGTGACAATTAAAAAGAAATAATTTGCCATTTAGGAACAGAGTCTGATAAAAATGAAAGAGTAAGAATAAAAGAGACCTTTTCCCCAAAGAGCTCTGCACAAACTGAGTTCAAAAACAATAAAAGGATAAAAATGTCCTGCAAGTTCTTTCTGAATTTAGAACATAGATGCTTCATCTGAGTTGCCTATTCAATTTATTTTCTGAAAAGAAAAATGAAGTGAAACACAACAGATGACTGAACTCAAGGAAGTTTTATTTTCATGAAATTTGTTTTACAGAAACTGCTTATGATCTCTCTCTCTCTCTCTCTCTCTCTCTCTCCCTCCCTCCCTCCCCCCTCTCTCTCTTGCTCTCTCTCTTGCTCTCACTCTCTCTCTCTCCCTCCCTCCCTCTCTCTCTCCCTCCCTCCCCCCTCTCTCTTGCTCTCTCTCTTGCGCTCTCTCTCTCTCCCTCCCTCCCTCTCTCTCCCTCCCTCCCTCCCTCCCTCTCTCTCTCCCTCTCTCTCTCTCTTGCTCTCTCTCTCTCTCTCTCTCTCTCTCTCTTGCTCTCTCTCTCTCTCTCTCTCTCTCTCTCTCTCTCTCTCTCTCTCTCTCTCTCTCTCTGTGTGTGTGTGTGTGTGACACATGTATACTATTTTGTAAAATCTAGAACAAAATAAAAACAAACAAAACTTTACATAATTTGACATATTTAAAACAGCTAAAACAATAAGAGACTCAAGCAACATGAATTCAGTCTACGTAAATAAATGACACTTTAGATGATATTAAAACCAGCTATAATTGACCAAAGAAGGAGTCTCACAAACAGGCTAGAGCTATCATCCATGAGAAGATCAACAAGAAGAACTCAATCAAAGCCTTCCCACCTCATTTCAGCCTTCAATGAATAAATCAATGGTCAAAGGATTGCATTACTAGGCATCAAGTGCATGTACTGGTTTGGCATGGATAAAAAATGGCCATTGCACCTGATTTCATTCTGGAGAAAATTCAAGCTGCTGTGTGACAGAAATGAAGAACAGCTAAGACATTATCTCAGTATAGTGGTCTGAGAAGAAATGTCAGGCAAGGGACATTCTTCCTTTTCCCTAGATACATTTCTACTTCAAGGGCAAAATAATTCAAGTATCCTTGGATTTTCATATTTCATAAAATAAAAATCCCTTCAGCTATATCTGGTGTTGAAAAAAATAATAAACTTCAGAAAATGAAACAGGAGTCATTCAAGCAAAAATAGACTTGCTTGTAAGGAGGAAGAATGTGGTGGGAGCTGAGAAGGGGGAGGGAAACTCTCGTTTAATATCTCAGGTGTTGACTTTTGTGAAATAAATGCTTAGTAATAGCTAATACTGTCAGTGAAAAAAAGTGTACTGCTCAAGGCTGATCCAATTCAGATTATAGTGCCATGATTCAGAGATGGCATGATTCATTTTCATTTTTCATTTGGAAATTGGGAGGCACAATAAGTTTGTCCAACCATCTCTTAAATTCATTAAAAAATATTGTATCTACGGACACCAATGGAGGAGCATTAAATGCCAGCAGCACCCTTTTCCCCCCTAGAATAAGATGGAAATAGCAAAACTTTATAAATGATATTCCACCCATCAAAGTTTCACCCAGAGGGGACCAAGGGTAGTAGCGCAGTCCTTTTTTGTAATATTCTATACCTCTTTTATAACAACTGTCCTCTTCCCTATGCCTCTTTTATAACAATTGGTCCAGCCAAGTGCCCAGGGGTGAAATGCTCCCAGTTCAGTGCCTGCCGGTGGTCGGAGAAGCCCGGTAGTGACCGCAGCGCGAGGCTTCGCCCACCCGCCTGGACGCCGCCATTTGGGTTCTTTTACCCTCTGCGCATGCACAAAGTGTTCTCTGCATGCGCAGAGGGTAAAAGAACCCAAATGGTGCTGTCCGGGCAGGTGGGCGAAGCCTCGCGCTGCGGTCACTACCGGGCTTCTCCGACCACCTGCAGGCACGCCCGAACCAGGAGCATTTCACCCCTGCAAGTGCCTACACAGAATTTGGGCTGAATTGCTATAAAAAGTAACTGACTCAAAAATAAAAACAAATGGAAATGGTTTTAAAGGTTAAATTTTCCTTTGCTTTTCTGGGGTGCTAATTAATGAATTAACTGGCAAATATTGCTAAGTCTGGGAAGAAATAAAAAATGTCAGCTGACTGGCTGATGGAGGCAGAGTGGTATAGATACATTCGCTGAAGAAATTTGACAACTGTCTCTTCTTACTAAATGGGGGAAAGACAGAAAGTTTTCTACCACCTCCTCTGACACTTTTGTTTAAAATTCTAGCTGGAAAATGGGACACAACAGTTTGTTGATTTGTTTGTTTGCTAAATGTATTTGCTGCCCATCTCACTGTGGGGCTACTCTGCTAGTCCATCCCTCTTTTTGGGAGGGGAGAATGCCTTTAAGTGAACATTGACCCCCAGTGACTACCTGGACTAGAGCCCTGCATTTTTGGGGGGCAAGATTTTTGAAATTGGTTTGCTATTACCACCTTCCTAGAGCCAAGAGAGAGTGACTGGCCCAAGGCCACCATGCTGGTTTTGTACCTAAAGTGGGACTAGAACTCACCATCTCCTGGTTTCTAGACTGGTGCCATAACCACTACACCAAACTGCGTCTCCATCACTTAAAGGCTCTGATAGGCAGTGTTGTCATCTAAACCTGTCTGCATGAGAAACCCTCACATAGTTCAACTATAGAAGGGAAGTTCAAGATATGTTTATTTCATTTTATTTTACTTTGATTTGTTTGTTTGTCAAACATGTACAAGATAGCAGGTATTGGTATAAACATAAACATTAGCAGAGTAGGTACAGGTAAATTAGGCAATAGGACAGTGGGACAGGGACAGTAGGCACAATGGTGCACTTATGCATGCCCCTTACAGACCTCTTCGGAGTATATAATAATAATATATTTATTTATTTATTTATTTATTTGGGAATTCTTCTATGCCGCCCTACTCCCTAAGGACTCAGGGTGGCGTACAGCATTTTAAAGAACACCAAACAATAAAATCATTTTAAAACAATTTTTAAAAAGTTAAAAAAAGACATACAACACCATGCATACATGGGGGAGACCTCAGATGTAAAATTGTCTCAGAACCCTGCCTGCAGGAAGAGCCATGTCTTAATGGCTTTTTGGAAGGCCAGAAAGGTGGGGATAATTCGGATCTCTGGGGGAAGTTGGTTCCAGAGAACAGGGGCCCCTACAGAGAAGGCCCTCCCCCTATGCCCCGCTAGTCGGCATTGTTTGGCTGACGGGACCTGGAGAAGACCCACTCTGTGGGACCTGACCGGTCGAAGGGAAGTATGAGGTAGAATGCGGTCCCGGAGGTAACCTGGTCCTAAGCCATGTAGGGCTTTAAAGATTATGATCAACACCTGGCGGTGTATGGGTGTTACTTGGGTGTACCGTATTTTTTTGAGTATAAGACGCACCTTTTTCCTCCCTAAAAGTGGCTGAAAATTTGGGTGCGTCTTATACTTCGAATGTAGCTTTTTTTCCAGCCCTAACTAGGTGCTAACAGATCTTCCCAGCTCTTACCTTGCAGGCTTTTTCATTGTTACTCTCTCCAAAGAATGTTTTTCCAGCCCTAAGTCTTTGCAGAATTTTTTTTCATTGCTCTACTTGCTCCGAATAAGTTTTTTTCTAGCCCTAACCAGGTGCTAACTATCTTCCCAGCTGTTACCGGCTTGCAGGCTCTTTCATTGTTATTCTCTCAGAAGAAGGTTTTTTTAAGTCCTAACCAGGGGATAAAATAATGTGCTGAAGCTGTTCCAAATAAGTTTTTTTTTTAGCCCTAACCAGGTGCTAACTATCTTCCCAGCTCTTACCGGCTTGCAGGCTCTTTCATTGTTAGCCTCTCAAGAAGAATGTTTTTCCAGCCCTAATAGCACTTTACTTATATACCGCTTCATAGTGCTTTACAGCCCTCTCTAAGCGGTTTACAGAGTTCAGCATATTGCCCCCAACAATCTGGGTCCTCATTTTATGCTCTACTTGCTCTGAATAAGTTTTTTTCTAGCCCTAACTAGGTGCTAACGATCTTCCCAGCTCTTACTGGCTTGCATGCTCTTTCATTGTTACTTTCTCAGAAGAAGGTTTTTTTAAGTCCTAACCAGGGGATAAAATAATGTGCTGAAGCTGACCAGACTAAGGATGCTAGCCAGATGAATACCTGGTAGGCAAATTGTTTTCCCCTATTTTCCTCCCCAAAAACTAAGGTGTGTCTTATACTCCGGTGCGTCTTATACTCCGAAAAATATGGTATCTTGAAACACCCACGTAACACTGTATATAATATATATAAAGTGTATATAATAATATAATATATTATTATATATATACACTTCAGGATATATTAAAAAAATATTTTCAAAGTCTAAATGAATTGTCAAAGCTCTTTGAAGTTTTCAGAATTGGCAGATTTGACAATTGCTTTGACAATTTGATTTCATAATCCACTTTGATGGGATACTTTGATAAAAGCATCTGCAAATGCAATAGCTGAACAAGTGACTACGATTTTGAAATAGAATAAAAACAACAATATACATTCTTGAAAACTTCTTAAAGTGCAGAAATACTTCAATTTAGAAATAATGTTGGGGATGGTAGGTCAATTGCTAGCTCATTGACTGTACCAACAAATATTAAGTTTTTATAAAAACCATTTAATCATTCCACATCAGATATACTTCAATGGTTGATATGCATAAAGGAACAGAATTAGATTTCTGTGTGAGGGACTCTATGATGTGGTCTTGTCAAATTATGAAGCCCCTAGTGCAGTGATGGCGAACCTTTTTTGGCTCGGGTGCCAAAAGGGTGCGCGCGCGCGATAGCGTGCACGTGCGTGCCCACACCCATAATCCAATGCTCTCCCACGTGCATGTGCACAACCCCTGCACTGCCCACATGCATGCACACAACCCCCCGCACTGCCCCCCGTGCATGCGCACAGGAGTTCCTGTAGGCCCGTTGGGCTGTTTTTCACCATCCCCAGGGTTCAGGAGGCTTTCCTAGAAGCCTGGGGAGAGCAAAAACGGCTGAAAAGAAGGCTGAAAATCAGCTGATCATGCGCGCTGGAGCTGACATAGGGCAACGCCTCGCGTGCCCTCAGATATGGCTCCACGTGCCACCTGTGGCACCCGTGCCATAGGTTCGCCATCACTGCCCTAGTGCTATCTGAGCTTAGTTGCTTGCTTGCAGACATTTTGTTGCCCAGCTAGGTTACATTTTCACTGCTAGAAAGAAGTAGGGGTTGCTCTCTGTTTATATAAAGCAGCTTGCCCTGTCAGTGTTAGAGGGAGTGTAGCTTTCTCCTCTAGAAACTATAGCAGAGGTCTTCAAACTTGGCGACTTTAAGACTTGTGGACTTCAACTCCCAGAATTCTCCAGCCAGCTATGATGGTTGGAGAATTCTGGGAGCTGAAGTCCACAAGTCTTAAAGTTGCCATGTTTGGGAACTCCTGAACTATAGCATTCCCATACATGCAGTCAAAGCAAAAGAAAGGCTTCAACTATAATGTAGATAATCCTAATCAGTTAAAACTCTTTGAGCCTTAGCAGCAGCATTTAAAACCACAGGACCTGCCACAGAGACCCAAGTACCTGCCCCAGAAACCCAAGAAAACATAAGGCAGACAATTATACCATAGACCAGAAGAACAATCAGAACCAACTAAAAATAGGGAACAAAGAAGCTCAAAGGAGAACACCTGAAGAAGCCCTTATAAACAGAAGCACACTGACACAGACATCCCCTAAACTCTGGTGAAGATGTTTCCCAGCCTGGTAACAAACATCCACAAACCAACCCACAAACTCGGAGAATGAACCTGATCCTTACACCCAAGCTACACAGAAGATATTATTCTGTGCCATTATTGCACAGAATAAACTTGCATCATTTCCCCCCCAATAGAACCAAACTGTCACTAAAAAATATTTTGGCACTGATTGGAGAAACATACTGTATAATCTTGGTAAGTTAGTAAAAAAGCAAGCAAGCAAGCAAGCAAATAAATAAATAATCGGTCTTGAGTTAGGCCTCTTATAAGATTCATTTCACTTTGTCACTGAAGATTTCTATGAGATGCAGAATGGTTTTGAAGGAAAGCATTAGAAGCTGCAGTATAAGAGGTATTTTTAAATGGCAACGACAGTGAAAGGGATTATTTAAATTATTTTAGTTTCAGCTCAGCTCTTATCTATGCATTATTTATTTTTAATTGTAATAATATAGTGCCTTTTTAACTGAAATAAAAACCACCTAGATTATATTCAATCAAGTTCAATGAAACATAAAACTGTAAACCCAGTTATGATAAAAAAACAGCAAAAGATTAAGAAAGCATCAGCAAACGTGGATAAATCTGATAAAAGGATCTAGAATTAATTTGTAATTCAGGAATTGCTTTGATGATATGTGGAACAGAAGAATAACATGATAATGTATAATTTAACTCACTTCATAAGAGTTTATACTGTAAGTTTTAGCAAATAAAGCTAAAACAAGGAAGTTGCACTTAAACCCCATTAAAATCATTATGAAAATTAAAATCATTATTAAAATCATTATTAAACCCAAATTGTGGGTTAGGCTTCTACTACTTTTCCCTTGAAGCAATTTAGAATCTGTTTTGAATAGACATATTCAGAATTGGGCAGAAAGTGATAGATTAAGTCTAATTAAGAAGTTATACACAGATAGATTTACTGTAGGAAGATCTGTCCCAATCATGATCTTTTAGGTTCTTCAATGGTATATCTATTGTTGCTGTAATTGAGTCCATCTACATGCAGCTGGTCATCCTTTTTCTGTCTTTTCTTCTTCCTTACTCAGCCTTAGACCCTTCTTCAGACAGTAAAGTTTTTACATATTGTGTCCAAAGTATGGTATTTTAAGCCTGACCATTTTTCCTTCAAATGAGAACTTGATTAAACTGATGATCCATTTGTTTCTTGACTATCTAAGATATTCTCAGAATCCTCTCCAACAAGGTAGCTCAATGTACAGATCTGCACATTGCTCACTGCACTGTACTGCATATACCATGTTGTTCAGTTTGGATATTTTATCCTTGGAGTGGACAAGCTTCCATCTTAGGGCATTTTTGGGTTTAAAGTGTGCACATATGTTGTAACTCTCTAAAAGAATGCAAATGACCAGTTGTCTGCAAGGCATGTAAATCCTTCCATTCCCCACCAAGCTTCTTGGGTGAGAAGTGAAATGACTTCAGAGAAAAGTCCAGTTGCCTCTTGAAAAAAGCACCATTGGGACAACTATGACCTGGATGACTGAGAATCTCCATAGACATATGGCAGGAAATCTTCTTCCATAATTTATTCATAAGAAGCAAGTATAGTGAGTTGCTTTCTTGTTTCCTTCTTTGACCAGGAGAAAAAGACATCTCACCCCCCACCCCCACCCCCATTGTGGAGATGGCAAAACAGGGTGTGATGTCGTCTGTGTTAATAAGTGATAAAACTGCCATTTCCCCCACCGGAAGTCACTCCATTCCTTCATCCTATTCTAAAATCACTTTTTTTATTGAAAAGTTTTAAAAGTACAAAGTACATACATTTTTCTCTTTTCTCCCCCCCCCCTTCCACCCTCCACCCTTCCCCCCCACCACTCACCCTCCCCACCACCAACACCCGGACTTCCCAGAAAAAGCACAAGGTATAATTTCAAAAAGAAAAGCATAAAGCTACAAAATACTAAAAAAAGTTATAAATTCAAAAATATCTTTTCCATTCTTAAGTCTTTGTTACTCCAAAGACTTGAAAGTATAATCTAAAATTTCTCAAACATCTAACAATAATAAACTGTTTGGGTTATCTTAATCTGATACTTTTTCTGAATATATTCAGTCCACCTACTCCATTCCAATATATATCTTTTATTTGAGTGGTCCTTAACGTATGATGAAATCTTGGCCATTTCAGCCAGATGTGTCACTTTCAATGTCCATTCTTCAACTGTAGGTATATCTTCCTTCTTCCAGTATTGTGCCACCAATAACCTGGCAGCAGTTATAAAGTTCAAAACCAACTTAGTCTCTATAACAGAACAATCCGTAATTATTCCCAACAAAAAAAACTGTGGTGTAAACTTAATCTTTTTCTTTAAAATATTTTGTATAATCCACCAAATTTTTATCCAAAAAGCCTTAATTTTTTGACAAGTCCACCATATATGAAAATATGTAGCATCCTCACATTCACATCTCCAACATTTAGGATGTAAATTTGGGTACATACAAGCTAGGTTTTTTTGGGTCTAAATGCCATCTATAAAACATTTTATAAAATTTTTCTCTTAAATCTAAAATCACTTTTATCGTCCTATCTCACTTCCTTGAATATATATTCCATAAACCGGTTGAACAAATAAGGAGAAAGTATACCTTTCCTTACTCCTTTGTCAACCTGACCAATCTGTTTTCTTTGTTGTATCCATACTGTAGCTTTCTGAAATATGTATAGGTTTAAAATGAGGACAATGATATCATCTGGAATTCCCATTTTTCTAAACACATTCCTTAGGTCAATCAACGATCAATATAATTGAAAAATATAATTGTAATATATTTAATATAAATTTAATATAATTTAATCAATGAATCATACACAGTATTACTTTCTTTTTTGTGTTGTTTGGCTATCTCAATTATCCACTGTGCTAGAACAATAATGTCTCATGTTCTTTTCTAAATTTAGAAAAAGCCTTTTCTAAAGCCATCTGGCACATCTGGCATCTGTCTTTTCATGTAGAGCTCTAATCTACTATATGTTGGATGTTCCTAAGCATTAGTTTGCTAGTGTGTGGCATTAAGGGTATAGTTCTAGCATACTTTGTTAAACATACTTTCTTTGGTGCTGATTTGTAAATTGATATTATCCAATCTGTTGGCCACTGGATTATTCTCCAGATTTTCTGGCCCAGTTTGGTTAGAACCTTTGTAGATTCTTCTGTTTCTTCCCATATTTCTCTAGATATTTCATGAAGAAGCAAGTTAAGATTCACTTATAAAATCATAAAATCCCAGAATTGGAAGAGTCCAATAAGGCTATCAAGCCCAACCTCCTTCTCAGTGCAGGGATCCAAATTAAAACATGTAGATAGATGGTTATAAAATCTCCAGTTAAACATATCCAGTGAAAAAGATCAAGCAAGCTCTTTGAGCAATTGTTTCTATTATCATATTGCTCATGTTGATAGGAAAATGTTTCTAACTTTCAGCTGGAGTCTGCCATACTGTATGTTAAATCCATTCTCCATAGTGGGCGGAGCGAGCCTCCAAGAATGGGATGATCCAATCCATCAGCCAATCAGGACTGAGTCTGACTCTATATAAAAGCTGTCACCCCGAAGGGCACCCCCTCTTTCGACTCAGTCCTAAGTCTGGGACTAGTGTTTCCTAACCTAGCAGGTTCTCCCACTACTCGTCTTATTCAACAACTTCGAATCAGTAAGTGAAAATTGACCCCACCAACTTCCATCGTGTGTGGGGAGGGCAGCTAGTGTCCTGTGACAGCTGTCTGGCTTCTGGACTACTGCCCAGAGGATTGGATCGCGGCCTGGCCATATTGTTCCTGTGAAGTACCAATCGTTATAAGTCACAGAAGCTGCCACGCTTGGGTGACCAACGGACAGGGCGGCTCTGCCGCTTACCGCGGGGAGGGGAGCCCTTCGGGACCATCTGTCAGGGCCTAACATCGAGTGACCTCGTCCCCCTCCTGAACGGCTTCAGCGTCTTGGCGCCTCTTATAAAAGCCTCCAAATCCTCTCATCGCCCCCTCGCTTCACCCGAGGCCTGGGCCTACCGTCTGGCTGTCCCACTGTTTTTGGCGCGAACCGCCATTTACCTCAAGGCGCTTCAGGCCCGCCCTACAGCTGACGGTCGGGGGTGCTTCTACGCACGCGCAGAGCTCATCGCACTACTTTGCCTCGGACAAGTGCGAAGAGGAGTCTCCAGTGCGCAGGCGCAGAGCTCATCGAGGACCTTTACTTTCAACCACCGCAGCTCACCTGCCCGCCTACCTAGCACCCCCCAGCTGCTGCCTAAAGACTCGGCTAGCCAAGCCTGTCCCTTGCCGTCGCCCTCAGCGGAGCCGCCCGCCCTCGGAGCTTCTGAATCAGCTGTCGGGCGGCTCGGAGTCGCAGCTGCTGCTCGGAGGTGCGGCGCCCATTGCGCACGCGCGAAGAAAGCCTTTGACGCACCGGGACTCCCCTCGCAGGCCGGCAACCTCCGTCAGAGCCCAGCTGCTTGTCGGAGCCGGCGCGAGTTGCGCACGCGCTCCGGAGGGCTCTGACATCATCAGGGATTCCCCCCTCTCGCATTCCGCGCTCAGAGCCCAGCTGCTCTTCGGCTGCCGGGCACAGCGCTCGTCCTCGCCGGCAGCCTCCTCGGATTCCGCCCTGCCAGCTTCCTTATCAGCTAATACTATGGCAGAGAGCGGCTCCAAAAGGAAGTCAAAGACCAACAAGGAGCCCGGGGCACAGGACGCTGAGGCCAGGGCAACTCCCGCCCCCTCCGCCTCACATAGGGACCACTCCCCTTTGCGCCAGGCAGGGACTGAGGCCAAGAGACCCCCCCACAGGGAGGGCGGCCACAAAGAAAAAGCAAAGCTGCCGGCCTCAAGCACCTCAAGTACCTCCCGCCCACGGGACACCGTGGATCCAGTGGCCCCTCGCTCCAGGCGGTCCTCTGGGGCCCTCTCCTTGGACAACCCGAACCTTTGTTTGGGTGATGTAGACATTTGGGAGGAACCCCAGGCATCGCGGACTCCCTCCCCTGATGCACCGTCGCTCACGGCAACCGCCATTTTTCAAAGTCCGGAGGTCCAGGCTCTCATCCAAATGGCAATCAGGGACGGGATCGCGGCGGGCATTAAGCAAACATCTGCGCCTATGCCCTCCACTTCAGGCGCCGCGACCGTCTCCAACCAGCTGCGCCGTCCTCCTTCTGCGACCGAGCGGGCCCAACCTCTTGCCACCGAGACCAGCGCATCTCCTTCCTCCCCAGAGTCGTCCCCCGACACCGAGGAGCCAGGTCGTGACCTTGACCTGTCAGAGGACGAGGACGTTTCACCTGAACCTCCCGCCACCACGGACCTTTTTAACCCGGCCCTCTTTAAATCCCTGCTCCACAAGGCAAGGGCGGCGGCCAAGATGCCCCCGGTGGAGCCCAAGCCAGCCGGCGAGGAACAGGGCGATCCTCTCTTCGAGGAGACAACATCGCAGGAGGAAGTTATTCCAGCACCGAAACTCTTCATTAACGCGGTCACTAAGCAGTGGCAGACCCCGATCACGGGGGCAGCCCCGTCCTCATTGGACAAACGGTACTTCAATGTGGCGCAAGGGCTGGCTCAGCACCTACCAGTTCCACTGGTGGATCCGCCCATTAAGGCGCTTTACTCAGCCAACCCCTTGCCTGGCGACTCTGAGGAGCTCTTACGCCCGGAAGACCGCCGTACCGAGCAGGCCATTTTGCGATCCCATCAAGCGGCTGCTTGGTCCGTCCGGTCCTCGGCGACGGCTTCGTTCTTCTGCCGGACCTCTATCCGCTGGCTCAAGACGCTGCAAGAGCAGTCCTCTGATGCGCGCACCCGCCAGGACATCAACAAGTTACTAGCGGTGGCCCAGTTCACCTCGGATGCCACTCTGCAGAGCGCACGCTTCGCGGCAAGATCCATGGGGGCATCCGTGGTGGCTCGCCGAATGCACTGGCTCCGAGGCTGGCAGTCGGATGCCCGCCACAAGTGGCGCCTTGCCACCTCACCAGTCCAGGGTCAGTCCCTCTTTGGGGAGGCTTTGGACCCGTACCTCGTAGAGTCCAAGGACAAGCGAAAGGTCCTCCCTAACTGTACCCGCAGGGGTCAAAACAAGCCCGCTACCCCCCCTCCCGCTCCTCCGCCTCGCCACCCTTACCGTGCCCCCAGATACCGGGGTAGATATCAGGCGGGAGGCCGTCAGAATCAGGGGCAGGACAGACCTAAGGCAGATCCTCCGGCCAAGCGCCCTTTTCGGGGTGCAGGCGGGCGCTCCTACCGCCGTTTCAAGTAGATCCTTCAGGCCTTCCCATTGGGGGTCGCCTGCACTACTTCGCGGGGCGATGGGAAGACACCACCACGGATAGTTGGGTGCGAGAGACCATTACATCGGGACTCGCACTCGACCTCCTCTCCACCCCACCGGGATTTTTCATGAGGTGCCCCCAGTCCTCCGATCCCCAAAAGCGGTCTCTAATGCTGGCCGCTATCCAGCACCTGTTGGAGATTGAGGCCATCCAACGGGTTCCGGAGGACCAGCAGGGGCAAGGATTCTATTCCAATTTGTTCCTTGTCGAAAAATCCTCGGGGGGGTGGAGAGCGGTCCTGGACCTCAAGCGCTTCAACAAATTTGTCGCATATAAGAGGTTCAAGATGCACACGCTGCAGTCCATCTTAGCGTGTGTAAGAAAAGGGGACTTCATGTCCTCCATAGATCTGACAGAGGCGTACCTCCATGTACCAATTCGGCCTTCCCACCAAAAGTACCTTCGCTTCTGCTACATGTCTAACCACTATCAATATTCTGCACTTCCATTTGGTCTCTCCTCCGCTCCGCGGGTCTTTACGAAGATCCTGGCGGCCCTTGCGGCGAGTATGCGGGCCATTCCCGTTCGCATGCACTGCTATCTGGACGACATTCTAATCCTTTGGTCCTCTTATTCGCAGGCGGAGGTTGACCTTCAGTTAACCATGGAGTGCTTAGAAGAGCATGGCTTCTCCTTAAACATCGAGAAGAGCCAGCTCACGCCCACCAACAGAATTACCCACCTAGGGGCTATCGTGGATTCCCTGGAGTGCAGAGTGTTCCTTTCCCAGGAGAGACAGGACAATATCACCACTCTTGTCCAGCAGGTGCTCTGCCTCAGGCGAGCGCCTTTGAAACAACTCTCGTCTCTCCTGGGGAGAATGATTTCGGCCATCCATATCACTCCTTGGGCGCAACTGCACTCCAGGGAACTACAATGGCTCTTACTCCCCTTCCAAAGGGCGGGAAAGAGCAACTCATCGGCTAAAATCTTGCTCCCATCCTCTGTCCGTCGCTCTCTCCAGTGGTGGCGGTCCCCGGCGATATCCGAAGGGTCCAGCTTCTTCGAGCCGAGCCGGGTGACGGTGACTACCGACGCCAGCCTGCAGGGATGGGGGGCGCACGTCCTTTCCCACGTGGCCCAGGGAACGTGGTCTCAGTCGGAGGCCCTCCTGAATATCAACATCCTCGAACTGAGAGCAGCATTCCGGGCCCTCCAGGAATTCCAGCACGTCATCCACAACCGCCATGTCTTGCTGATGACGGACAATGTGACCACCAAGGCACACGTCAACCGCCAGGGTGGCACGGTCTCCAAGGGCCTCATGTCGGAAGCCAAAGCCTTGGGACTCTGGGCGGAGCGACACCTGCTCTCGCTCAGAGCGGAACATATCTCGGGAGTAGACAACACAACAGCGGACTGGCTAAGTCGCAACGCGGTGGACTCGGCGGAGTGGAGC